>CALYDF020007128.1:0-12758 GCA_944474145.2 Dicrocoelium dendriticum | reverse complement strand
CAATCCTACGATTGCGAGGCGCGATTCTCCGTGGTTTGCAAGGAAGGGGAAATGTCGTTCGAAGTTACTTCATGACGCATAGTCATGATTTTCACTTAGGTAACCCCTGGTTGTTGTATGCACGCAACTGTCGGCTTTCTCCGGTGCAAGAGAAGGAAGTTCTTCCTTTGATGGGCCGTTTCCATAGCACGCCTGATTAGCGGCGCTTCATCTATCAGGAGTACGGCAAACGTATCACCCGTTTGGATCTGACTAATCTGCGCATTGGTCATCGGAATGCAATCACATGTGAAATGTTTCCGAGGTGGCGAAGATGTTGGAAAGGCACGGTGTGTGCCTGTTGGTGTCGGAGGGAAGTCAGATTCGTTATGTGTTTTTCTCTCCATCGGTTGTTCGAGGCATTGTGAAGCGTTATGGGGAGGTGCTATTATGCGATGCGACGCACCGGCTCAATTACGTTGGCTACATTTTGTGGCATTGCATGCTGGTGGACGTCACTGGTCTGGGGATTTCCTTTTTCTACGCCCTATTACCTGATGAGACGTCGTACAGCTACGGGCCGGTTGTGGAGTCTATGCGGGAGATGGTGCCTAGCAGCATACGTTGCCACACTGTGGTGACGGATAAATGTGCTGCGCAGTTCCGGGCGTTTCGACGTTTTTATCACAACGCGAATGTAGTGTTTTGCAGGTACCATGTTAAAGTGGTCATGGATCGACGTTGCGGTCGCTTGCGTGGTATCTCGGATGCTCGCCGAATGCAATTACGCGGTTGGCTGCATAACCTTATATATACTCATGATGCGTCCGCATTTGATAGAATATTGTACGCGGTGTGGGGTGCAAATCCGGAATGCCACCGTTATTTGTGCGCAACGTGGTTTCCGCACGCGGACTCCTGGGCGGCTAACCGACTAAGAGATACCGTGCTTTTTGGCTGCCACACCACCAACAAGGTAGAGAATGAGAACAAACAACTGAAGGAGTATTTGTCTGAGAGGTCATCGCTACTCACTCTGTTCACCTGCGTGGCTGATAGGTTGAACAGTAGCATACACGAAAGGAATAGCATAATAGGTAGGCGGTGCATGAGCGTAATTGCTGTTCCATCGGAGGTGTCCTCAGTGGCTTCAGTTTTCGCACACCTAAGCGATTTCGCAGGCATTGTGTTCATAGCGCATTTCCGTGCGTCAATTGTTCTCCGTTGCAGGTCTGAAGGGCCATACTGGTTTGTTACGTGTCCTCGTTCCAAAGTACGTCGAGTGTACATCACTCGGCGCAGTGAATGTGATTGTGAGTTCAATCGGCAGTGGCGGCTCCCATGTGCTCACATTTGTTATGTGGCGGCGCGTCACAGACACTCGGCGGAGGACATCCTACATGGATGTCGGTGGATCGCACCCCAACAACCTTCCGCAGTATCCCCAGAGTGTGTTGCGTCTGATGAGGGTGTGCAGATTCTAGACCGTAATGTAGTGGACAGGGATGCCGTTGTAAGCCGCACCACGAAACTTCGCGAAACGCAGGCCGTGTTGGCGGACATGGGCACTCAAGTGGTGAGCTACGGATCGGAGAACTTCGCCGCTGCGTTGACCTACCTGAAAATGGTTTCGTTGCTCATATCCAAGGATGTAACTTTTCAGTTGTATGGGCGCACGTCGAGGTGGCCTGTTCCCCTTCATTTAGATATCGAGGCAAACATTCAGATGTTATGCGGCTTGCCTACGGCGGGAACGTCTGGTGGTGGCGCAGCCTCCACGGTAGGCAGCACGTCGGCAGGCGAATTGCGGGCCCCTTTGCAAGTAACGCAGGTGAATGGCATGCTGCCTGCAAATGCCACCGCAGCACTTGTTCCATCAACATCCACAGGTGGGTCCAGGAAACGTAAATCGCCCCTTAATTGCAGGGTGACGGAGGTTAGCCCCGATAACAGTGCGCTAAATGGTAAAGTGTTCCGTTATCTTTGCACCCGGACATCCTCCGGCTACAGGGTTCCCGTTAAACCGAAACACCTTACTCAGGGCTTCGTTTCAGAGGACGTCTGCGGAGTCTGTCAGCACGAGGATGATGTAGAAGTAGGCGGTGAATCGGTGCAATGGGTGATGTGCGACGCCTGCTCCCAATGGTACCACGCGTCATGTGTGCTCTACGCGGGTGAAGAGGAATTCATTTGCTTCTCGTGCTCCTCTTAGTGTCAGCATAACGTGCCTGAGCGAGGTAGCATGTTAACCGCTTCAGGTATGTCCAATTTCCATGCCGTTACACTGAGTCCATTCCGCTTAGAGCACACAGTGCAGAAATTTCGCGATGATATGAACACCTGGGAATGCGATTTGAACATGGTGCCGATAGATTGTCAGCATCGATGAAACATTACGCAACGGTTAGTTGCTACTACTAAACCCGTTATGAACGCTCATTTAGACATAGTAATGCAGCTGTCATTTCCACAGGGGAACGCAATGCCAGTGAATGTGTTGCTATGAACGTTGCATCTGATTTGCTGATTGCATGTTACCCATGCTTAGGTGAAGTAAACGTTCTTTGAAACATCCTCACAGATACTGCTTATTATGCGTCATGCTGTGTAACAGGTAAACGGATATCCGCTGCCTTTTGTTTTTCGAATTTGCGCCGCTACGGAGCAACCTCTGACACATTGGCTCCGCCATGTTCATCTTTAATCAGACGCCCTCACAGGTACGATTTCTGATGCACGATTGATGTTGTTTAACAGGGAAGCCGACATGCACCGCCCATTGCCTGGCTACTTTGCGCCGCCACCGGCCCGCATTGCCTCCGCCATTTGAACCTGCAATCCTCCGTCCTCACAGGTAACAGGTAACAGGTAATGAAAGAATAACTTCTTTCTCACAGCCATGGTTGCGTGCCCCACTGTTGCCTTCCGACGACATCATAACGCAGTGCAATGCGAATGTGACATCGCAAAGTGAGTGGACACTTCCGTAATAACATTCCATATCGCAAGCCACCCGGTACATGAAGTGACACCGTTTGCCGTCTGCTCGGGATGACAAGTCGCCGTAACACCTGCATTTCGTTTCGCTCTTAGCTGTGTAACGTCCTTTTCATCGTGAACGACCCAACGGCCCTTTTCAGGGCCACCCCTGTTCTATGTCCTCCCGTCTCCCCTACAAGGGTAGCAGCACGGGGAACATACGTGCAGAGGTTGGGTCCGTAATCGTCTGAACTTGAAAGGCTTCTCTTGTCTATGCATCATAGTTCTCCGAGTATCTCTGTGTCACTTACCAACGCTAGCTTGTTGATGCATTCAGTGACCCTTTAGGAATACACTTCTGACCCAGCGTCACAGTGCAGTGCCTAGGTCTGGCGATTGATAGTCTTTCCTACCGACACCATCTGTCGGTCGTCTTAAATGCGGCACATCTGTTTAGAAGTAGCCAGTGGTCATAGGTTCCATGCATACGCCCATTATGCAGTGCTGGTTACCAGCCACTCTGTATGTCAATAACCTTCATTCCTTTTCCAACTTCAGCGTTCGCCTCCGCTACCTTTTCCGTTGCACGTCCGGTCAGTGTATCCGCTGTTGGTAAGTGGCTTCTAGAACTCCTTCGTATCCATGCCGCCCAGTATGCTTCCTCTGCAACTGCTGCTGAGCATGCACTACACCGTTGGCAAAGCTATCGAGTCCGTTGAACCTCTGGTAAGTTTATCCTTTAATCAGTTGTTTTCATAGCACAAGTCCGTCTGCGCAGCCTAAAGGTTTCGTCCGGCAGCACTGCTAACACCACATGTCAGCATTGCGGTCGCTATCAAGTCCGTTTCACGTACGTAGCTGTCCGCTATTCCTGACGTACTTTCCCAGTGGCTGTCTATCAATGCAGCGTAGATTGTTCAGGTGGTAATGATGGTCACCCTCCACGTCAACGTGGCCGCTGCTACCTTGCCCGTTTCAACGGTAACATCTTCCCGTGCCAACCCGACGTTAGTACTGCCCTGAGTCCCCGGGCTAAAGCTCCTCTGGTTGATTGCATTCAAATCCGTATCCCGAGTTGCGCGGTCCCATTGCCCGGCTCCTTCAAAGCTTCGAGGTCGCGTAGGACTAGCAGGTGTCCATTCCGTGCCCATTGGGTCTCTTGGCAGTCTGCGAAACTTATACATGCTCGCCGGCAAATTCCGGCTGGCAACGAACACGATGAAACTGGGTGTTAGCCTAAGAAATTACCGCGAATCCTGGTTCTGTCATGGTGCAACGGCGTTGGAAATGGGCGCTGTCCTTGTTAATCCTCTTGCGTTAATCCGTCTGAAACGGAAAACGGGCTGCTGCAGATTTGGTGTTAGTGAAACCATACGTGACGACAGTGGGCAGCCTATCGTCAACTTATCAAAACACTTGGAACATTAGGCTGAGCACTTTAAAAGGCAATTTTAACGGTAGGAATTGTTAGATTTCTTACCGACCAGTGATCGCCCAGCTCCGTGGGCTGCACCATTGCATCCACCCTATCGCTCACAAACGTGCCAACCGGCAGTGCACAGATTAGCACTAGCTGTCCGTCACTTTGGGCTTTGCTTCGCTCTGTCGAAGTGCAAAGCGTTCGCCAATTACTGCGCCCGCGCCACGTCACTGTTGCCCTGAAGGGTAGAGTGTACAATGCAGCCATAGGTTCGACCTTACAGTACGATTGTGAAACGTGGCCGCTTAAAAGAGCGGACCTGAGGAGGCTGGTTAAGTTACACAACCGATGCCTTCGTACTTTATCTGACATCCGGTGGGAACACCCCGTGAGCAACGAGCGTGTTCGACGCCTTGTTTATGGCACAGTAAAAGCAACTGAACCGCTCATCACGGTTACTTCACGCATCAGGCTCCGATAGCTCGGTCACGTGTTACGCAAGCCAGCCCACCGACTCACGCGACGTGCGTGGTTTGCGCGCCGGGGTGTGGAGCACTGCAGAAATGCTTCTTAGGACGTTAGGTTGGCGTATAAATCTGTAACAGGTGCCTTCCAGCACGAGTGCTTAATCCCTTCTTATGTATGACTACTCAGACCGTCTCTTCGTTTCCTGAGTATTGCACAAAACCATCAGTACCTTCATCACTGAGTAATTAACGACAGACTATCAGGTCACATTTCTTCTTAACAATATCACATAATAATACTACCTTACGTGCTCGGTTATCCAATGTCCCGTTCATATTTATTTCGCATTGTCAGCGTGGCATTTGATGAAGCTTCAGAAACCATTTCTCAGTGTTCACACTTGTTGGGTTCAAAGCTACATACACGCTCACTCACCTTGTGATGAATATTTCTGAATGGTCTAAACGTCGGTCACGTTAATTGCATCCGCCTTGATTATGTTACGAACAATTTACATCCAACGCTTATTCTCAAGTATAACCTTGCACTGTATAATTGTTTCCGTAGGCAATAGCATTATAACAGTTAAACTGCCAGTACAATGGAATAACCACTACCAGGCAGCACTGCGCTGCACTACTTCGTGCACGTGTATGGATTGAGGACGAGGTGCCTCATTAGATGAAGTAATCCGTTGTGCAGACACTACGCATCTGGTGTTTGCGGAACGGCAGTTGCAAGAGAAGCAAACAGAATGACACCAGCCATTGTAATCGCCTTTTGTTGATTTCACCAAAGCATATAATACGTGGAACCGCGAGGCATCGTGGCTGCTATTGTTTAAATTTGGTTGCACGCATAAGGTTCCACCTTTAATGGAATGTCTGCACATTGGTATGCAAGTGATTGTGCAGCTGAGTAGAGAGACCTCGGATGACTTTGCAGTGGTGCCTCTGGTGTGAAGCAAGGCTGTGTCTCAGCTCCTGCCCTGTTTAATATATATCTTCATGCAATGATGACTTGTGCTTCTGATGCCGTTTGTGCTTACGGTGTTCGTGTGGAGCACCGTATTGATGGCGCGTTGCTGGACATCCGTCCTTTCGGTGCGAGAACTGTAGTCTGTGAGACAACTAACCGTATGTTGCTTTTTGCTGACGACTGTGCTTTGTTTTCACACTGCGCGGATGAGTTGCAGCACATGACTAGTGCTCCGGCCTCCACGGAGGCAACATTTGGGCTCACCATCAACACAAGCAAAACTGTCTGTCTCTTTCAGCCTTCACCGGAGGTGCAATCTTCAATATTGCTGCGAATCAGCATTGCTGCTGAAGTCTTGGAAACAACCTCCCGCTTCAGCTACCTTGGGAGTGTGATGTCCACTGACCAGCAGCTACACGTTCAGTTGCGTAATCGCGTGTCGAAGGCAGCGGCAGCATTCGAAATACTTGAGTACCGGGTGTTGAAACAACTATCAACTTAGCATTGGCACAAAGCTGATGGTGTACAAATCCATGGTACTGTCCGTCCTTGTATACGGCAGTGAAACGTAGACGATGTACCGGCGAGATGTGCGATATCTCGAGCGGTTCCATCAGCAGTGTCTGCGACGAACTTAGCGCATCGGTTGAGGCCACAGACTTGCAGACAAGGATGTGTTACGCCGAAGTGGAATGTAGGCAGTGGACTGCATACTTTTATTGAGACAACTGAGATGGCTCGGTCATGTGTGGCGTGTGCATTCGACTCGGATACCGAAACAACTATTATACGCTCAGCTGAGTATTGGGAAGCGGCACGTGGGGAAACCAAAGTTACGTTACCAGGACATGATCAAAGTGAGCCTCACACGTTCTAATCTTGATTGCAGGTCATGGGAATCGAAAGCGGTTGATCGTCGCGCATGGCGCGATCTCATCACGAAGGCAGTTGCTGAAGTGCGGGAGAAAGCCCTCACGCATGCAGAGAAGAAGCGGCACTTTCGGAAGCGGCAAGCACCGATGGATTGTAGTTCATCGACATCGAGTGCATGGTGCTGTAGCACATGCGGTCGAGAATGCCTGCATCAGGCAGGCCTAGTAAGCTATGAGCGAGGCCACTCGGGACTACTACCGAAGCGACGACACGTTCTGCAGCGATCGTAGGCAGAACCGGCGCAGCGTTTGTACGTACGCTGCATTCGATTTACTAACCGCATGCTTGCATGCTAAGTCTATTTATTTCAGGTGGTGGTTTTCAATTTTGCTCTAATGATTTTCCTTCTCATAAATGCCCAACTATACTCTCTTCTATACACTTGCACATGTCGCTTAAGGCACTTGTAGCTATTTCGATAACATTATCGTGTTTGTAGCATTTCCGTAAAATAAACCTGCTGACCTCGTGAACTTAATTGGTATTCTTTTGTAAAAACGTATTCTGTTGTAAGCAACTTATTTTATATGCTCACTAATTTAAGATTTATGTCCCCGTTTGCTTGTGTGCTAAGTCTGTTTATTTCAGGTGGCGCGTTTTCAATTTTGTGCCAATGCTTTGCTTTCTCGTATAAATGTCTACCCGTACTTTTTCTATAAATTTGCACACGTCACTTAAGCCAATTCTAGTTCTTTCCGAAAACATTTGTGTTCGTGGCATTTCCGTAAAGTTTGCCTTCTGACCCCGCGAACTTAGCTAGGATTCGTTTGTAAATAACTCATTACATATGCTCATTAACTTAAGGTTTATGTCACCATTTCCCTATGCATTAATCGAGTTATTTTCTTGTCTCTCTCTCGAGTGTTTGACTGTTTTTTGACATCCCCGGTGTGGCTGTGCTTGATGTGCATGTTGACAAGGTGCCTACCTGTCTATTATCCGCTACCTCGTCCATACTGGCTCCAGGAGACAGTTGATTGTTGCTGGAGGGGACGGGGTGCACGGTCCGTGTGGCCGTGTTAGGCCCAAAGAGTGGTTCCATGCACTCAGTATGGAGCGGACTACGGTCCAGCCACCGCCTTGTGTGCACTTGATCCCCCAAATATAACGTGCTTGTGTTTGCCTGTGAAGGAGTGTGGGCCGGCTCCGTTGATGAAACGTGGCTCCCATCCGCATGCCTCCCGGTCTTAATCCCTTGGGTTTACATTGTATATGGGGTGTGTGGTTGGAGCTGTGGGTGGTGCAGCGCAAGCCACCCATGGTCGCTCTTTAGGCGCAGGCGTCCTGTGGGTGGCAACACTGCCAGGCAAATCCGAAACCGGATGTCACCAAACATGTTGTTTTTATAATCACTGATAAACGGCATGCAATTTTTGAGCAGTTTACTTGTGTGACATAGGTTACGGAGAGGTTGCTGGTTAACATTATTTGGTTGACGGTGACCAACAATGTGATGGTGCCAGCGCAGCGTTGTCAATGTAAAATGATGGCAATCACTATATTGTTGGCGGCATGCGGTTTCCGATTTGCCTGTGACTGTGGCCACTGAAAGAAGGGGTGCGCGTACAAAGGGACCATGGTTGCCTTGCGCTTCACCACCCACATTCCCATCCACACACCCTATATCCGTACTAAAGCGGACGAAATAAGACCGGGAGGCATGTGGAAGGGAGGCACGTGTAGTAAAAGGAGCCGGCGCACAATCCTTCAGAGGCAAAAGCAGTGACGCAATATTTGGGGAATCAAGCGCACAATAGTTGGTGGCTGGACCGTAGTCCACTGCACAGTGAGTGCATGCAGCGACTCTTCGAACGTAGCGCGAACACCAGGGCCGTGCACCCTGTTCTCTTCCATTAACGACCAACTGATATCTGAAGCCGGTATGAACGAGTTAGTGGGTAATGCGTAGATATGTAGGTGGTCAACATGCACAATAAGGCCAGCCACACGGTGTATATCACGGAACCGCCATTCACATTCAACGGCAAGCTGAGAAGGAATAAATGCAAAAATGCATACACATACCGGGACTGAACTGTTACCTAAATCACCAGATTAAGTAATTTGCTTAGCGACGAATGCCCGAAAAGTAATAAATATCCACAACTTACTTATAGATGATGTGAACGCAACAATATCACCGAATAGAAAAGGAAATTAGTGCAAGCAACTTGAACGGGTATTGGAAATTGATTCCGGTATGCAGAAGAAAGGAAATGAAGTGGAATGCAATATATGCAGCCTAAATTGAGATAGTTTAAGTGCAAGTTGCTTTAGCCGTACTGCAGTAAATAAGCATCAAGAAGAGAACAACAGCGTCAGCATTGGGCATATATATATATGCATAAATATATATAGGTATATGGTTAGCGGCATCCGGTTTCGGATTTGCCTGTCACTGTAGCCGGACACAGGACGCCTGCGCCTGCAGAGGGACCATGGGTGGCTTGCGCCGCATCACCCACAGCTCCAACCACAAACCCCATATACAATGTAAACCCGAAGAAATATGACCGGGAGGCATGTGGATGGGAGCCACGTGATATAAAAGGACGCGCCCCACACTCCTTCACAGGGAAACACAAGCACGCTGTATTTGGGGAATCAATCGCACACAAGGCGGTGGCTGGACCGTAGTCCGCTACATACTGTGTGCATGGAAGCACTCTTCGAGCCTAGCACGGCCACACAGACCGCGCACCCCGTCCCCTCCAGCAACGTCCAACTGTCTCCTGCAGGCAGTATGGACGACACAGTGGGTAATAGACAGGTAGGCACCTAGTCAACATGCACAGCAAACACAACCACACCGGGGATATCAAACAACAGCCAATCATTTGAGCGAGAGAGACAAGAAAATAACTCGATTAATGCATAAGGAAATGGTGACATATACCTTAAGTTAATGAGCATATATAATATATAATATAGTAGTATAATGTAATATATAATGTAATATAATAATATAATCTAATGATGTATAATAAGTTGTTTACAAACTAATCATAGATAAGTTCGTGGGGTCAGAAAGTATACTTTACGGAATGCCTGGAACACAAAATGGTATGGAAATGGACTATCATTAGCTTAAGCGAAGTGTGCAACGTAATGAAATAGAGTACCGGTAGACGTGTATATGAGAAAGAAAAGCATATAGGCGAAATCGAAAACGCACCACGTGAAATAAAGAGACTTAACATGCAAGCACGCGGTTAGTAATTCGAATGCAACGTGCCTACGAACGCTGCGCCCGTGCTGTCTACTTCTCTGCAGGACCCGTCGTCGCTTCTGCAGTGGTTCCGAATGGCCATGCTCATGGCTCACTAGGATAGGGTGATATATATCTTAATGTAATGAGCATCCGAAGTCAGCTGTTTGCGGAATAATGCGAGATAACTTCACGAGGTCAGAAGGCCATCTTTAAGGAAATGCCACGAACACGAAAATGTATTCGGAAAGGACTGGAATTGGCTTAAGTGACGTGTGCAAGTTTATAGAGGAAAGTGCGGGTGGATATTTATATGGGAAAGCAAAGCATTAGGACAAAATTGATAACCCACCACCTGTAATAAATAGACTATGCTCGCCAGCGAACGGTGACATAAATCTTTAGTTAGTGAGCTTATGAAATAAGTTGTTTAAAAAACAATAGGTTTACAAAAGAATAACAGGTAAGTTCACGAAGTCAGGATGTATAGCTTACGGAAATGGTACAAAAGGGTTATCGAAATAACTACAAGTGCCTTAAGCGACATGTGCAAGTATATAGAAGAGAGTATAGTTGGGCATTTATAAGAAGGAAAATCATTAGAGCAAAATTGAAAACCACCACCTGAAATAAATAGACAGCATGCAAGCACGCGGATAGTAATTGGAATGCCGCGTGCGTACAAACGTTGCGCCAGTCTTGCCTACGTTCAATGCTGAACCCGTCGTCGCTTCGATAGTAGTCCTGACTGGCCTCGCTCACGGTTCACCAGGCGAGGGCTTGACGCATGCACTCTCGACCGCATGTGCTACAGCACCATGCACTCGATGTCGATGAACTACAATCCATCGGTGCTTGCCGCTTCCGAAAGTGCCGCTTCTTCTCTGCATGCGTGAGGGCTTTCTCCCGCACTTCAGCAACTGCCTTCGTGATGAGATCGCGCCATGCGCGACGATCAACCGCTTTTGATTCCCATGACCTGCAATCAAGATTAGAAAGTGTGAGGCTCACTTTGATCATGTCCTGGTAACGTAACTTTGGTTTCCCCACGTGCCGCTTCCCAATACTCAGCTGAGCGTATAATAGTTGTTTCGGTATCCGAGTCGAATGCACACGCCACACATGACCGAGCCATCTCAGTTGTCTCAATAAAAGTATGCAGTCCACTGCCTACATTCCACTTCGGCGTAACACATCCTTGTCTGCAAGTCTGTGGCCTCAACCGATGCGCTAAGTTCGTCGCAGACACTGCTGATGGAACCGCTCGAGATATCGCACATCTCGCCGGTACATCGTCTACGTTTCACTGCCGTATACAAGGACGGACAGTACCATGGATTTGTACACCATCAGCTTTGTGCTAATGCTAAGTTGATGGTTGTTTCACACCCGGTACTCAAGTATTTCGAATGCTGCCGCTGCCTTCGACACGCGATTACGCAACTGAACGTGTAGCTGCTGGTCAGTGGACATCACACTCCCAAGGTAGCTGAAGCGGGAGGTTGTTTCCAAGACTTCAGCAGCAATGCTGATTCGCAGCAATATTGAAGATTGCACCTCCGGTGAAGGCTGAAAGAGACAGACAGTTTTGCTTGTGTTGATGGTGAGCCCAAATGTTGCCTCCGTGGAGGCCGGAGCACTAGTCATGTGCTGCAACTCATCCGCGCAGTGTGAAAACAAAGCACAGTCGTCAGCAAAAAGCAACAAACGGTTAGTTGTCTCACAGACTACAGTTCTCGCACCGAAAGGACGGATGTCCAGCAACGCGCCATCAATACGGTGCTCCACACGAACACCGTAAGCACAAACGGCATCAAAAGCACAAGTCATCATTGCATGAAGATATATATTAAACAGGGCAGGAGCTAAGACACAGCCTTGCTTCACACCAGAGGCACCACTGCAAAGTCATCCGAGGTCTCTCTACTCAGCTGCACCCTCGGTCGCATACCACTGTGCAGACATTCATTTAAACCTACAAACTTACGCGGGCAACCAAGCTTACCCAACACCAACCACAATGCCTCGCGGTTCACCGTATCATATGCTTTGGTGAAATCAACAAAAGGCGATTACAATGGCTGGTGTCGTTCTCTGCACTTCTCTTGCAACTAGCGAGCCGCAACCACCATATCTATAGGGTTGCGTCCATAACGGAATCCACACTGCTCTTCCGCCAATTTAGGTTCCGTAACCGGACTGACTAGGCGGTTGAGCAGGATTCGGGCAATCTCCTTGACCACGCAACTCAGCAAGTTGATGCCACAATAATTCGTGCAACCTTGCTTGCTACTATTGCCCCTGTACACTGGTAGCACAAGGGCATCCTTCAGCTCAGGAGGCACCTCCTCCTCAATCCATATACTTTGCACCAGGTGGTGCAGCGCAGTCAACAACGCGGGTCCACTGTGTTTCAATACTTCAGGTGGGATCCCGTCACCTCCGGCACATTTGCCGTTTCGCACCTGAGCAACTCCTCTCTGTGTCTCATCCAGTATCGGCATGTTCGCCAAACTCATCGAAATATCGTGTTGCTTGAGGCAGTTCCGTGTACGCCAGTCAATCTCCGAACGGTTGTTCACAAGACAGTCAAAGTGTTTCCGCCAGAGCTGCATTATGCCTGCAATCTGGGTGCAGGTAGTGCCTGAACTACCAATGATCAGTGTCCTCAAGGGCTCCAATCTCGGTCCATACACCGCCTTCAGGGAGTCAAAGAATTCCTCGTGTTGGCGGCGTTCGGCGTAGCATTCCATCTGCTTCGCCTTCTCCGTCCACCATGCGTTTTTAATGCGA
>CALYDF020007127.1:0-12840 GCA_944474145.2 Dicrocoelium dendriticum | reverse complement strand
GTAGGTAGACAGCTCTGTGTTCTTTCAGACAATGCTCATATTTTTTGATGCGATTGTGAGCGTCCACAATCATCACCCGTATCATGCGCTTTCTAAATTGTTTTGCAATAGCCCATGCTTGCATATGGTTAATTGGCGGCTTGTTGTTCACACTTTGAGGAAGAACGTCACTTCACATGCTCTCATGTAGGAAAGTAAATTGGTGCCGGGTTGAGGTATGACTGCAGGCAAAATCCTCCCCTCGGTGAGCAGTGCGGAGCGTTGAAAGTCCAATTGCCGAAAATCGGTGCCGTTAGTTGTAACTTTGTTCAAACCATTGCTAGGCGATAGGGGCGGTTTCCTAAATGAAGCTGGTTTTAGGCGGTCGGTCGTAACAATGTCCTGTTGTCTACAGCGGTCAACTGTGAATGTTTTATCTTTTAAGGTTGTCCACTTGGAAGGACCCGACATACGGCGACTGCAGACGTTGTCGAACACAGTCTACGCGAAGCAGTACTTTAGAGCAAGTAGAAAGATTTAGGCACGCACACCGGTTTCTTCTGCAATCGTGGAGGAAGCAAGTGCAGCTAGCGCATCCAGTGAGCTAGGCGATCAGGATAACTACCGTAGGCAAAACCGGAAATCAACGGTGTCCGTGCAAACCTAGCATGCAGCCGTAGACTAGTTGTGCTGCTGTTACCTTGTAACCGGTTATTTCAGGGTTCCTTAAACCTAGGAGAATGAAAGGAACAGTCTTGCGTTATGAAGTCTACTTGCATTCGGAGCACTGCTTTCAACTGTCGGCGAAATCTCTCCGTCGTGCCGTTACCGGCCGGATGATACACCATCGTCTGGACTTGCCGACATCCTAAATCCTTAAGTAAGGTTGCGAAAATGGATGAGAAATGTGACCCTCGGTCTGTGGTCACGATGGTGAGACGGCCATACTGGGCTACTCAGCGCACTAGAAAGCTTCCGCTACCCTTTCCGAAGAGCAGTTTGGAATTGGAACAGCTTCTGGCCACGTGGTAAATCGTTCGATAGAAATCAGTAGGTATAACGAGCCTCTGGAAAGCGGCAGAAGACATACGGTGCCGACATGCATGTTGCGAACCGTGCGCCTGACGTTGGAAGCGTGTCTAACGGGCTTTTCGTGCACTTTCTCACCATCACACCTTGACGTGGAAGGCATGCAGCTGAGTAATTGCTAACATCGCGGTTGACGTTGTGCCGAAGGACTCGTGCGGTTCAAAGCTTTACCGGTGCACGTACGCCTCCGTGATAAAAAACCATGTAACCTATCGAACACGGTCTGTCAAAATCGTGTGGTACGACTAGGCACAATATACCTAGAGACGTGTCGCTAAACAACAGTTCCGTCTGATGATGCCATTGAAACGGGTCCAGTGAGGAGAAACTGCCCAATAGATCCACATCAGGATAATTGAATTGTGCGGTGGCCATAGCTGCGAGGTCGATAGCAGTGCTTATGTCAGTGGAGATCGTTTACACACGAAAAAGTGCCTCGACAACGTTGTTGCATGCACCTGAGGCATGTTGTACCTCGTTTAGTGGGTTCGGTATTTACACTAGATGCTATCGGTGTCTGCGCAGTAATCCAATAATAGTTTACGAAATTCTAAAATACCTTAACCACCAGTGCCATCATCTGTTGAAGCTGATCGGCAACAACATCATCTCTAATCATCATCATCTCACAGCATCATTGCAAGCATCATCTCAAATTGGCAGAACCATGCAGCTGGTTGGACTGTCGAAGATGCGTCTTCTCGCTGTGTGTTTGACACACACTGGATACCCTCTCATAAGCTGTAATTTCTGCCCCCGCTTTAGCCGTGCTAAAAGCTCACAAGGACGGTGCACTTGCCGTACTATACCATATAACCTAACCCAAACGACCCACACAACCAACAGCAAAG
This sequence comes from Dicrocoelium dendriticum, assembly GCA_944474145.2. Taxonomy (NCBI): domain Eukaryota; kingdom Metazoa; phylum Platyhelminthes; class Trematoda; order Plagiorchiida; family Dicrocoeliidae; genus Dicrocoelium; species Dicrocoelium dendriticum. Next base: position 10,921 of record CALYDF020007127.1, on the reverse strand, counting down.
TAAAAACAAATCAACCCACCTCCAATTTTGCTTGGAAACCACAGAGGATAACCTAGGATAATACAGTAAACCAAGTGTGGACCACTCAAACGGGGAACACTGTAACCGCTAAGTAGGCAATTTCTGCTGGTTCACTATTTCCGGTTGCTATTATTTTGATTTTATTTTGTTCACTCTTAACCGATCACCTGGCGGAACATGTGAAGCTTCGGCTTTTTTCTCTGCAATATACTATTGAGTATTGAGCATTAAGCGGTATATTCGAAGTGATCCGACTCAGTCAGTTGTCGAGCCAAGCTCGTACATCTATGGTTCTTGATCGATGAAGATGGCAAAACTGCAGAATTCTAAGATATGTCGGAAATGACGTATGGCTAGGTAGGTTGCTAATAGGCCCCTACCGAACGCACTGCCATAAGATTCGGCAGGTTGTTTGTGTCTCGTGAAAAGCGCCAGCGATTGTTAAGTGTCACCCCCCGTTTACTACAAGGCGGCACCAACTCATACGTCGGAAGCATGGGAGCAAAGCGACAGAGGTTATGTCGAGTCATGATGTGCTGTAGGAGCTATGCTGGCAATAGTCTCTTTTGAAACTTTGCACACAATACGTGTTGCAGCAGGAACATTGAATATTGTACTATTCACCCTGAGGAGGTCCGTGAGAAGCTGCATAACCGACGCACAGCCATGTATGAAACACCGATAAAGGCTGACGAGTCCGTCGAAACCTCCTAGATGTTTGAAGGAAATAGACTTGGAATTGCAGGTGAGTCTTAATTTTATCTTGTAATGGCACCACATCTGGTGGAAAGATGTGATGGTCAAGAAAATTGACTGAATTGACACTAAACACTTTTCTGCGTTGATCACCCCCCTTCGTTGGGATAAAATCTCAGATGGTGTCTGTAGATGGCTCAAGGGCTGTTCGCGTGCGGAATTAGCGATTGGGATGCCGTCGCGACTTGTATAGGCAAAGTCCAAGCCACGAAAATATTGGTCAATAAAGCACTGACAGTTTGTGCTACATGTGAATAAATGGGAACAAAACAAACAGGATCATCGCAGCTGTTCTCGCGATGTCCGTCTCTGTTTCCGGAATTTTGTCGTACACGTGTACCAAGTCGGTTTAACTAAACGCAGCCTTACCTGACAAAATGATTGTGATATCCACGATGTGTGGGACTGGACAGTGTTCGGGCGTAGAATCAACGTTTTAAACGCTAGGGTGTCAGTCCCCCAAAACTTTCTTTTAAACCATGTGATGCGGTGACATCCATGGATTGTTGGATTGCCTGACGATGCCGAACGGACGCACGTGGTCGAATTCAGCCCACGCGGTACTTAGCTTGTCTGCACTAGTCGTCTTGGTCGGGCTCTCATTGGCGGGCCACGTTTGACTATGTGATCTGCGACCTCTGCCATGACTAGTGGATGCTCTGCAGCTAGTCGTACAAGCCGCACTTATTCGGATAGTAGGCCCACATAGTCTGGGGTGCGTCAGCGATTCGAAAACTGGACTGAATATCGTGGCAGTGAAAAAAATGTCTTTAGCTCTTAGTTTAGTAAGGTCATCTATAGGTCTGTGGAGACCAGCATCAATAAACAATCCAAAATGACGGAGGAAATCGACACCGGTGCTTGGGAAGGGTATAGACGCTATGGTGAACGCGCACAGAAATTCGCGGCGGAGATCTAAGTTTAGGTTAATCATGCGCTGACCGTATGTGACCATCGGCTTACACTTAGTCGTACTTAGGTTGTACGCTGGCGTGGTATGCTTGTCGTTTGTGTTCGCAGGGATGACCCTCATTTCCCCACCAGTGTCTTTGTGAAAAGTAATTCAAGAACATCGATCCTTAACATAAAACAGTCTCTCTGTATTTTTTTGCTGATAATCGTGCAGGCATGCTGACTGTTCGCTTTGTCTGACTCGACTTGGCCGTGCCTAAAGCATGGAGCCCGACAACCTCAAGCTTTTCCGTCATATTGACGGCGACACCAACACAAACCGTCGATAGGTTCTTTTTCGTGGGAACGAGCACATGTCGAGGAAGTATTGCACTTTGTGCCTAACGAGACATACTTCGCAAAGGCACAGATGCGCTGCAACGAACAGTAGCCGAAACGTGGTTAGCGTCTGAATGTGGCGTACGCTGCTTCGAAGCCATCATTGCTACCAGCTTACTAGGAAGTGGAAGTGGCTCAACTTCTTGTCTAAGGTCAATTCGGCTTGACGTCTCAAAACACGTGCGACACTCGGTTTTCATCACTGCGAAATGTCCTCGAAGCTACTTGTCGTTTGCTGCGGAAACGTTCGAACGCGGCGTCTGCCATAGTAGCCGTTCAGAAGCTAGAACATGGACAGCATTATCTTCCACGGCTGTGGGAGACATGGAAGCTCCTTTATCTCAACCAACAGTGCTTTGAACTTCTCTAAGCAACGTCGTCGGCTTGCGATTACCCAGCTTGAGACGATTAAGAGGTTCCAAACGAGTCCGTGTGTTGGCTTGTGACTCCTTTGAACTAGTCTGCTTCATCGCTTTGTATTTGCTTCCTTCGGTGAACAAAACAGAATATTCTAAACTAGTGCCACTACTAATGAACGAAAGCGTCGGACGAGCTAGTTGTACCTTGATCGTTCAGTCAGGATCCCCCTATTTTTGAGGTCGCTCTCGAAAAGAGCACGCCAAATAGCTGGGCAGCTTTCTATGAGATCCGGAATAGCCAAAGTTGGCATGCCCAAATGGTGAAACAACTCAGCTAATACATGAAAGTTGCGCATAGCGAAGTTCATAAACAAGTAAACGTAAGACGAAACTATTAAATTTACGTAACAAACAAATATTCACCTGTAACCTCGTTAAAAAAAGTGCCCATCCAAAAATATACGACGCAAATTGCTGATTTCGCGCGTGCCGATGGAGACATCAATTGCTGAAACTAATGCATACTAGTCCCATACGATGCGCGCAATCGAGCGCGGATATCGGAAGGTAAACGAACTCGATCACAGCGGACTATATTCGAGGGGCTACAAAAAGCAGTGGACGGATGATGGGAGACAGGGCTGAATGCCAGCATAGTAACTCACCGAGTATACGAGTGAGAGACGGTATAGACAGACAGTAGGGAACGATAAGACTAGAGAGAATATTGTGCAATAGAACAGCAATAGCATTTTAGGGCGCTACAACTTCCACGCCCATAATATGCCTCCCAGCTGAGGGGCCAGCCATCTGTGAATGCCAAGTACTTCTGTGTGTACCAATTTACCTGTTCCTGTGGGAAAAGTTACATAGGTCACACCACGAGACCTCTGTCTGGTCGTGTTCCTAAACATCGCCCAGATTGAACGAAACCTACACCCTTGCAATACTCGCATACCTAATCCAAAAGATCATACCGTCTTTGTCTCCCCAAACATTTTTTCTCACCTACCGTGTGAAGAGAATCCATTTTTAAAGCTACCAGATGTCGGACTTTGCAATGGCGGGGACGACCGCAATTCATCTCAGCAACCCTCGGAGTGTGTGCATAACGTGCTCGTCAAGACTTTGGCTATGCTGTGGCCAACTGTCGACCCGTCAGCTACAGCGCAAAAAATTCACACCCATTATGGTCATTGTGACGCCATTTTATAACTAATAAATCCACCCATTCTTAACTGTATTAATGAGTTGTGTTTGGACTGGCGATGGATCAGTGAAAATGAGTTTCTTTGCTAGACCGTCTTTTTATGACTGAAACCGGAACTATTCCCCATTTTACGCTCCACTAGGCCACCCTGCTCTCCTACCTGTAAAGTATTTCTCTCCAACAAGTATCTCCCCTTTGATCACTGCAAAGGTAATGGAAGCGGTTATTGCTGATGTGCTAACGGCTTGCCTGAAAGAATCTACCAGAGCAGTATGCCTTCCGACGGAATCGATCGTACACTACCAATATACTACTAGCATGTGCCAGCTGGATCGAAAAAGTAGGCTCTGGCACAGATGCTGTTATTTTGCTGACTCTTCAAAGGCATTCGACCGGTTAGAGAATGATATCCTTGTTCTACAGACTCCAGACAGTTAGTATTGGTGATCCTCTTCTATGGTGAATCAGAAGCTTTCTCCTGCACCGGCGCTTAAAGGTAAGAATGCGTGAATCTCTTTCAGGGCCCGTCCAAGTTGAACGATGAGTAACACATGGATCGACGCTGGGACCACGGTTGTTTTTAATGTATTTCTACGAAATCACACAGCTTATAAGCTCGAACGGTCTGCTTTATGCCGATGATATCAAAGTGTGGATAGCTAGCAATACAGCAGATAACATCACACTAATTCAAACCGATCTAGACAGGGTTCAAACGTGATCAATTGGGAATCTACTTCGGTTTATCGTAGTGCTGCGCTTCCAGGACCAGCTGGTGTGCTCCTACAAACTCGCCAACCAGGAGCTTCAAACGTCGATTCTTCGGTTTTTCAACAGCCTCTAGGCCCGTACATACGACCACATGTGGAATACGCAATACAGGCCTGGCAGACACGGCTGAGGAGTAATTTCACAGCCTTGGAGATAACCCAACGCCGAGTAACCAAGGATGTTAAAGCCTTGTATTATTTCCGTATGAACGAAGGCTTTAAGTGCTCGGGGTCTTCAGCGGACATTTGAGAGATCCAACCACACGTGCGCATATTTGCTAGAGCTCAGTCACAACGGTACGTTGAGAAGTTACCATTTCAATCTGGCAGTGCAGTATAGTCGTTTGAATTGCCGTCGGAACTTCTTTTCCGTACGTATTTGCAAAGCGTCGAGTGCTATATCGGAACCTGTCATATCTGCTCCGACGCTGGTAGGGTTCGGAGCTGGAGCTGACCGTGCACTCATTTCGCTGCATAACCTCCCAGAAATGATTGCTCTTGGCTAAACACGAGTGTTTTGGGCGTTTTCACTGACAGTTAAATCCCAGATTTCGTTCCAACTTTTCCACCTGTATGTGCTCATCAGGAGGCGGCACGATTTTTACCAACATCCCATTTGTCGTCATTCATTGTGGATTTACAGTTGCTTACAGCTATGATACCTATACCGCAGTTAGTCCATCAGTGTAAACCTGCTTTGTTTACAATTTGCTGTATTTTAAATGTTCACCATAACCATCCTATTGGACCTGTTAAGCTTCTTTAACCGTATAAAACCATTGTTCCATTGTACTCTCAGACCGACAGCTCAGAATACAGTAGGGAATGCCAAGTGCCTGTTCTATCGTTGTACAACACATTTGCACCTTGTCTGCGGGTCATGACGTCACAAGATCAAAGCACCTTTGACAGTGCGGCGCTTAATCACCAATTCACTCCAACTCAGTTAACTTCTTCCCCCAGGCATATTTTGAAGCTGTCGTGTCGCTATGCGAGATAAAATGAGTCATCAAATTTACCTTTTGTTCCTAGTTTATCATCAAGCTTTACCGGAGCCTGTCGTCCTCTTCGGCTGAGCTCATATCAGTAAGCTGGGTAAAGTGTGGACTAGATTTGGATGGATCGTTGGCAGGAAGCAGGCTCACGGATGAGGGTAGGATGTCCGACCTACCGATGCGAATGTGCTTGTCATGATCTCAGAGTAAATTCCTGTTGTGAGCAAAGTGAAGTGAGCGAAGCAAAGCTAAACAAAGATGGAACCATGAGCTTCAAATAAATCAGTGTGAGGGTGTTGTCACGGGCGCATTATGTATCTTATTGTTAAATGCTTACTGATTAGTGAAGATGGAAGGCTAGAGGGTATGCATCTGTGTTGCTCCATCATAGTTAGATCAGGCCGTGCGCGGAAACACGTCGCTGATTCCTGCGCGTTTGGAGGGCATTACAACTGCACTATATCCCATTCGGGTGCGATGCGATCCCTAAATCTCTGGGTAGTGCTTATCTAGATATTGCTTTAATTCCGACACTAATATTGCCCCTACTATTGTCCCAGACCAACTGTTCCACTATTTTACCACTTGACGCTCGAAGAAGAGAGGGTGAACTACCTGTTTCAGATTCAGCAGTACGACCTGGTATCAGTGTCCGGAAGTGCTGTTTAGTTAGCGCGCGGGCAGCAGCGGCATCAACATGGTGAAGTGAACCGCATGCAATATCCGGTGGGTCATAATGAGACCGACGATACGACAGGGTGTACAGCCCTAGTACCCTGCATCAGTCTTTGTACTCACTCACTCGCGAACTGCATATGAATCTAGTAGCTACATGCAGTGCCCGTTCTAGTCTCCGTATCTCACCAGTGGGATATCGGCGAGAGCCTAAGCTAGAGATGTGACCCGGTTTTCTGCTCTCGGATGTCTGTAGTTCCGTATGTACACAGTAAACGTTCGATCCGTGTCAGCTCTAGGTTTAACGTGCTACGAGGAATGGCGTGGTCTCAACGTCTGTAGAAGCCTATTCTGGATGGTTACGTAAAAGGGACAAAATCTACTGTACCGTTTCACATGAAGACCCACACTTGTCACTGTTTTATTCAATGACAAAATTTGATGTATCGTGCACTGTCAAACTGTGCATTTTTAGAACAACTTCTATATATAGGAGCCAAACAGTTTTCTGATTTCTTTGCGTTACACCTCCACCTTGATGACAGACGCCAGCCTAGCTCCGTCCTCTACCTCAGTATAGTAACACTATGCGTAAGTATTCGGTGTCAAAGATCGATATCAGTAAACTACTCAGGAATGCGATTCGTCGACGCCCATGTGAAGCTACCGACTATGATTTGTGGAGTTTCAAACATTTCAGTACATCTTTAAATGCCACTAAGAAATATTTCAATTCTATTAACAAGTTTGTGTAGCCCGCGTTAATACTGAGTTTTCTGTGGAATCTTTCTACCTTTTATCTACACAATGGTATCTGCAATTCTTTTTCCCTTTAATTGTTCTGTGTATGTAGGGTGGAGTCCATTTACAAAGCACAAGCATGCAGTGTCGCGGGTTATCGAAAAATAAATCACGCGTATTGTCACAACCGTGCTCCAGGGTTACAAGGTTGCCTTCAACCACACATGGTGTAGGCAGCACACTGCTTAACAGAGCTTACCACAGACAAATCGATTGCTTGAGTCGTGTGAAAATAGGGTATCCGTCCTCAGTGGCGTAGCAGCAGATTTTGCTGCGCAAGTCGATGATAAGATTTTGTCAGCCTGTTAGCAGATGAAAATGCTTTCGCCTACGAAATCTCAGAAAGATTTCTAAAGCTTTCTCATGAACTAATAAAGATCGAAGTCTGTAGTGCCGATACAGCTCCTAGACTTTTGTCTTGTTACAATCTCCGCATACAGCATTTTGTAACAAACTTCTCGCCATTTGCCTCCCAAAAAATGCTTGAACATACAAACACAGTTCAGTGTACCAGTGAGATCCCTATCTATGACGAAGGTTACTAAGTCCGTGAGCCTTGAACAATGAACAATGAACAATGATTTATCACGGGATAAAAGCAAGTACTTGACACGTCCCGTAGGATGGTTGAGGTGAATATGATGAAACCAAAATATATCTGGGTCATCTACCAGTGCTACTCAGTGTTAATCAAGGGTAGTATTTTTATAAACCTGAATTTTGAGAAAGCGTTTGGAATGTCTTTATTTCGCGTTAGGAGGTTGCACAGCAAGATCACAGGATTAGGTGCAGATTCAGCAAGGTCATACTTCTCTATGAATCGCGAAATTTCAAAGGACCCATTGACTTCAACTTTTCCTGGAGCTTCCACTAGGTACAGCAATGTTTTCTTTTTAAAATTATTCCAATTTTTCTATATCTGCATCTACTTTACTAAGCTGACAATCAAACTCATCATTAAGCAGATTTGATGTAAGAAAAACATGTTTGTTCGCTTGCTCATAAATTTGCTGAAATTCGCAAGCTCTTGCTACAGTCAACTTTATCAACGCACCATCCTATCCCTATGCTGCAGCAAACAATCCGTCAGCATCTATTTGTTTCCATTTGCTGAATCGATGCCCAATGCTGGTCCGTGTTTCCGCGCAAGGTTTTTTGGATTCATCCATTGCACTGCCCAGCATCTTTTGGAAAAGGTTAACTCTAAACGTTAAGAACTTGACGAAACTTTACCGCTGATCCAGCCTCTTTGTTTGTAGATATTTTTGCGTATCATACTTTTCGGTGAGAACAAATCTTCAAAAGTTCAGGAACGAAGTAATTGGAGACGAGAGTATAGAGATACGATACACACGTGCAGAGGATTTTGTGGTTGCATTTTCGCGTTCTGTGTACTGTTCAAGGATGGTGGTGATTTCTGATACTTTCTTCAGAATGACATTTGCAGCGGCTGCTCGATCCTTCCATTTAGTTTCCACAGTCCGCTTGATACTTAAACCGGACACTTGAATCAAGACCTCCCAGACACGTTTAAATGTAGAAGAGAACAAGAATGACCGGTTCATTGAACCAAAAATGACAACCGAGTAAAGCGTAACAACAACTGCCGGACTCAGGAAATGCTTTGCGTATGGCACAGGTATAAATCATTCATTCAATAGTGTATGGTGGGACCGAAAGCATAACTTCAAGACCCACAGGATAGCCAATGCAAAAAGAAGTTAAAACCAAAAGTTGTGACGTGGAACATGAAATATCAGTAGGTGAAACATTGCACTTTATCATACTATGATGTAGCGTTTATCATATCGCTGAAATTCCGATAGTCTTTCGGACATTGCGATATTGGTTGCGTTCGCCACTTGTGTTGGCAGTGAACAATGAATTTATACGGGTTAAGATGCGTTGCTTTACAAGTCCCGTTGGATAGTTGGTGGGAATATCAACATAACAATAATGATGATAAGGCTAGTAAAATAGTTAATACTTTAAATATGAAAATAAGGACTAATCGTTTGCTTCACTGCAGTCCTGCGATCCTGTTAGATTCACAGCATCCACAGTTAACAACAAATAATTCCATGGTGAACTCCAGGTGTAGGATGGAGACGTAGTGTTAAGTAACAAAGTGTAAGTGGATGAGTGCATCGTCCAACCGTCTTTTATATACTGTTAGCGTCGGTGCAGAGACGACCGATTCTGGGAGAGCATTCCACGAATGACAGACACGGATGGAAAGAAATTTCTGCGGCACTCCAGACGACTGTATTGTTCTGCGAGTTTTAATGAGTGGCCCCTCAGGTTTGTGTTGCTGCTGAGTTGCAGTAAAGGGCGGTACACATGGTGTGGGTCTCGCAGAATCAAGTATGCCATAATCAGGTCGCCACGTAGTCTGCGATAGCTACCACTGAACAATCCCAGTCGTTGCAGCCTCTCCTGGCAGGAAAGATTGCGCGTTCCAATTACGTTCTTAGATGCCCGGCGTTGTGGCTGCTCCAGTGTATTAAGGTCCTGTTTCAGCCATGGATACCAGGCTTGAATTGCGTATTCGACATGGGGGCGAACATACGCACTGAGCATTCGTCGAAATATGGAGCTGTTTATTTGTCCGAACGCCCGCCTCAACAGCCCGACATGTTGGTTCCCGGTTTTCGAGGCCTTTTCGGATTGCCTGGAGCAACCCAAGTCATCTTGAACCAGGTCAACCAAGTCACGTTCGACAGTTGATTGTTGCAGTACATCCGTTCCGAGTCGGTATGAGTAGCTGCTTTGATGTCGGATGGAAAGCACCTTGCATTTACTGACGTTGAAGTGCAATAAGTTTTGGGTCGACCATTGATACACCGTATCTAAATCAAGCTGAAGCACATGTTGGTCGGTGTTCGCCTGGATCCTGCGCCAGATCTCGATATCGTCGGCAAACATTAGGAAGTTTGAAGCGATTCCCTGTGCAAGGTCATTAATAAACACCAAAAACAAACGTTGACCTAGAACTGAGCCTTGCGGCACACCACTCTCCACTTGTATGGGGTCCGATAAAGAGCTCCGAACTCTGACCACTAATTGCCGTTGAAGTAGAAAGTTGGCGATCCAGCTTAAAAGAGGGTCTCCGATCCCGTACTGCTGCAGCTTGGATAGTAGTGTCCGATGGTCTAGACGATCGAAAGCCTTGGAGAAATCCAGGTAGATCACATCAACACCTTCTCCAGCGTCGGCTGCCTCGGTCCAACTACTGCGCACAATCAGTAAATTAGTTGTACATGACCGCTGTCGACGGAAACCGTGCTGCTCAGGTGTGATGATTTTGCAGTTTTCCAGATGGCACACCAGTGCATCGGCAACTATGGATTCCATGACCTTGGAGAGGATAGGAAGAAGGGATACTGGGCGGTAGTTGGAGGGATCAGTTCTGCTTCCACCTTTGTGAGTCGGGCTTATTATTCCAAGATTCCACATGGCGGGAACTTGGTTCTGATCTAAGCAGTGCTGGAAAAATTGAGCTAAAGTTCCTGCCAGTTGGTTTGGTGCTGCTTCTAATGCCTCTGAACGAATGGTGTCGACACCCGGCGAGCTGTGTTTGCGTAGAGAAGTCAGCTTTTGCAATACAGCCTCTGCGGTAAAATTGATGTGGGTTAGTCCTGGTGAGCAGAATACAAAGCTTGGTAGGTCGCTTGGTGGCACGACTCCTTGAAACGTGGAGGCGTATTGCATCTGCAGCGCGTTTGCAGCTTCCATAGCCGTTCTTGTTGGGCCATCAGCCGTGTTGAGTCTAGGAAATCCTTGCCTCACATTTCGTAGGCTATTAATGTGCTTGTACAGCAGGTTGTGGTTAGCACTAAAGGTTTTTGCGATGTTCTGCTGATAGGCGGCTTTGTCTTCTCTTAACAGTTGAGTGCAGTGGTTACGTTTTGGTACGTAGTTGTCCCAAGTTTCTGGTGCTGGAGTTTCTCCGTACACTCGCCATGCTGCGTTGCGTACTGTCATCCATTTTCGAGTTCTGCTCCTAACGTAAGAAACTGATTTGCACTTATTGCAAGCTTTTAT
>CALYDF020007126.1:0-12759 GCA_944474145.2 Dicrocoelium dendriticum | reverse complement strand
AACTCACCACTTCCTGGAACATTGCGGCCAAAAGATTTGCTGTAACGGAATTAACCCGAACGACGTAGTTGGCACCACGAAGAGATTGTTCAGCTTGCCAGTCAAAAAGTCAGTGTACATATCATAGCTTGTGGTTTCAGTCGCTGAAACGCATCGCATTTTTATTATTTTGGGACAAAGTTATCCGTTTTGTGACGTTCTCCACGAACAAAATCGAAACAAATAATCTATAGACCGTTTGAACTTTGAGGTTTTCATCAATACGTTTTGGCGGAAATGTCAAAGTTCTTTATGAAACTGGCCAATATTCGTTGGGACCAAGTTAGCTAGTCCCTCGAGCCTGTGAACATAGGAAGGAACACATATTCTACTGACAGCTGTGAGCATTCATGCTACCGGTTACAATGGACACCACCTACTATGTGTAGGGACATGCCACCCTGTGTTACAAAAGTTGGGTTCGGATGGAAGTGCATGTAGGGGATAGCGCGTAAATTTTATGAACCTTTTAAGAATTTAGCCGAGCAGGACCACAAATAGATAAATTTTTGTGCATCAAGTGATAATAAGTTAAGGATATTGTTGATGCAGAAAGCTAGGAGCGAGAAGCATCATAAATATACTTAAGAGACGAAATGGCGATATTATATATGAGGTTGACCCTTACAAGCAACATAATAATTTCAATAACAAACGTAATAAGCAAAATCCGAAAAGCTGTCCTCATCAAACCGTCTTCAATTTCAGTCAGTTTGGCTGGAGGCGTTTAGGCACAAAGGAGACTATACTGATCATAAAAGCATTAAGAATATTAATATTACTCAGTGTACTTTCGTCAAGTCAGAAGCTGCCTTCCTATTTGTCACATGGCATACATAAACAGGTAATATCGTGCTATTTGGTCAGCGGTACACAATTTACGCTTAAATTTTGCTGTGTTGTAAACACTGTGTATATCTCACATGTTTTGATTTACGGTAATGTGCATGATATTGCTGCGCCTTGGATATAGTGTAGGCCCTAAGGGATTTTTCCATTCCGTGAGTCTCCCGAAGGTCCCGCATTACGTCATAGCTAGCCTCCACTCAACTATACGGGCAGATAGTCACCTAGATGAAAACAAGGAAATAATTTTGTCCACATCGACTTGGACTCTAAGCTTATTACAATTGTTCTGTTTAATTGCAGGACCTGCTTTTGATTGCAATTATATCCGGTGGGACAGTATATCCAGTTAGCATGTAGTTGGGTCGCATATTTGTCCTGCTTCTTGGTGTAACCAAGATAGAAGCTATTATGTATTACCTGATTGTAAGTCTGCTGCAAGTATTGCAGTAAGCTTTATCAGGAGATGTGTTGCGCAGACCGTCGAAGCTTGTTGACCTTCGTTGTATCACTGGCAAAAAGGAATGGTATAATTTGTTTCATTAACAAATTGTTATCCTTGACACAGCAAAAGGAAAATGGGCCGTGCACACTTCCTTGTATAACATCACGGAAGATTACTCGTATGGAAGAGTGATGCTAAATACGTTGAGAATCATACTGCAGCCGCTCACATATGATTACAAACAACCTAGTGGTTCTGCTATTTATCTGGCTGATTCCATGCCTCCAATTATCAAGGATGTCATCCAGATATATATGCGTCGCATGTGATAAGGGTTTAATGCATAAGGAAATATCGCTAAAGCAAAATAAATTTTTAGGGATTGATAACTAGAAATTGGAGAACGCCCTGTGCGTATTTTCTTGTTGTATGCACTGCAAGCTCGTTCAAATCATCTCGTAAGCCACAGAACAGGCAGATTGTTATAATATATTTTACAAGAATAGAACAATGACTAAACTTTTCTAAAAAGCGCAGTAAGAAGACGAAGAATGAAAAATGCATGCATTTCGTATTGTCTCATCAGTGCCTTTAACAACAACTCGCAATAATATGTATTCAGTGAAGGGTGCGACCAAACTTACATACAAACAGACAAATAGACATACACATGATAAGTGATACTAGGTTATCACCCCTATCTCCAGGGGAGTCTAATGCTGACCGATAATTATTTCTGAAAAAAAAGCATCGGCTTATTCCAGTTCATTGCAATCGCCTCTGCGAAACGGATGAGGTGAGAATTGGTGTGTTGTAATAGGATTTTTGACGTTGTATTGACCTCGACTCCGTGACCTGTGGTCAATAGGTGTAGGCCGGTCGAAGAGGCTGGTGGCTTACGCAGACAAGCAGCTTGACTCTGGCCAGTTTCCTGCGCGGTCGAACGTTGAACCCACGTAGGTGGATGCTACTTCATTCGGAAACTCAATGTTCTATCGCTGCTGACTATGTTACTGAAGCCGCAGTCACAAATGAATTGGTAAGTGCAATGTGATTTGGCCCCGATAGACTGAGCCTCCTTTACATTTTTAATTAGTAATTATTATTAGAAAATGGATAGTCAAATGGGATAGTCAACTAATATCGGCGCTTTATTCCTTCTTGTGTTAGGCTAATGCAGCCCTTGACTGAATTTCTTCGGGGCAAGCAACTTTCGTTTGTTTTTACTAAGTCCGAGCGAATAGCGTGCTCAAACCTTAAAGACGCAATCTCTAATGCTGCTCTCTTAGCACATCCAGTACCAGCTGCTCCAATTTCTCTCGTCACTGATGCCTCAGACGAGGCAGTTGGTGCTGTTCTTCAGCAGGCTGTCGACAATGCATGGCAACCTTTGGGTTTCTTTTCGAAACGGTTGCAGCCAGCGGAGACACGTTGCAGCACTTTCGAGTAAGAACTTCTGGCAGTTCACCTCGCCATTTGTCATTTTCGACCTTTACCAGAGGGCAGAAGATTTACCATCTTCACTGACCATAAATCTTTAGTGTGCGCCCTCGACTTGTCATCCGACAGATACTCTCCGAGAGAGATACGCCACCCGGACTATGTCTCACCGTTTACGTCAGACATGCGGCCCGTCTCGGGTGTGCAGAACTCCGTCGCTGATGCTGTTTCTCGCGTCAGCTTCATCACGTCCGCTGAAGGAATCGATCTAGCGGCAATAGCTGCTGCTCAACAGACCGACCCGGAGCTGGATCAGCTTCGTAACTCTAGTTCCTTACACATACGACCAGTTCGACTGCCTACTTCGAATAGAACCATACTTTGCGACGTCTCGCAAAATTCACCACGACCAGCGGTTCCTCAAGCTTTCCGGCGCACTGTGTTTGACTTTTTCACGGTTTATCGCATCCAGGCATTCGTGCCACAGTTAGGCTCGTCACACAACGCTTCGTGTGGCGCAACGTCAACCGGGACGTTAGACAGTGGGCTCGTACGTGCCTTAGTTACCAACAGTCTAAGGTTCATCGACACACGAAAAGTCCGCTTGGTTCATTACCACTTCCTGACGCCCATTTTCACCATCTTCCTGTTGACCTTGTTGGGCCACTGCCTCCATCTATAGGATGCGTTTACTTGCTGATTTGTATAGACCGCTTTACAGGATGACTTGATGCCATCCCAATGCCAGATTGCTCATTAGACACTGTCGCTCGCGCTTTTCTAGTGCAATGTGTCTCATACTTTGGTTGTCCTGCCGTTGTGACAACTGATCGTCGTTCGCACTTCGCAGGTTCATTTGCTCACCTTCTTCAGAGTCTCGGCTGCCGACACGTCCAAACGACTGCATTCCACCCTGCCGCCAACGGCATGGTTGAGCGTTTCCATCGCAAGCTCAAAGCTGCACTATGTACACATTGTAAAGCAGACTGGTACGAAGCGCTTCACACCGTTTTACGTGGCTTACGGAATACGGTCAAAACCGACATTAACGCTGCTCCGGCCGAACTCGTTTATGGCTGCACATTGCGTCTCCCTGGACAATTAGTCGCCCCAACCCAGCAGAAGGCATGGAACTACAAGAGCTACATAGCTCGTCTGGCGCACCACATGCGACAGCTGCGCCCCGCGAGACCCAGGGAACAACGCACTCCAGTGCACGTTCCGAAAGACCTTTCTACATGTTCGCACGTATTCTTACATGTCGACCAAGTGAGACCGCCTCTCTCCGTACCTTACACAGCTCCATACCTTGTTATTAAACAGTCTTCAAAAACGTTGGCGATTGACTGTGGGGGTAAAAGGGATATTGTCTCGATAGATCGAGTCAAGCCTGCGTTCATCGATGAACAACAGTTTGTTCCATCATCGACTTTAACGCAATCTACAGAGTTACCTGTATCAACGCTTACCTTTTCAGCTCCACCACAAGCCCAGTTATCAGATTCGCCGCAAGCTAATACCACTCACGGTAGAAAAGTTCGTAACCCTGTTCGTTTCTCCGATTTTGTCGAACTCATCCACACCTCATGAATCTTTTTCATTTTCTCTCGTCGGTTGTATTATGCTTTTCGGTTAGCCGAGTAAATATCTGAAACTCTGTTCCTGAGTTTTCTTCTCCATCTATCAGGTAAAGTCATGAGGCTGACACGTTTTGGTCCGTCCGTTCAACAGTTGGCTGTTTCTAAATTGTTTTGGTCGTTGGATGCCTTGGTCTAACCAAACGCTTGGTCGTCTCGCCCGCCCACGTTGGCCGTGGTTCGTGGTCTGTTTGACTCATTTTGGCTCGCTCAGGTCGCTTGTCTGGCTCGCCTTGCTGGTTTCGACTGCTCGTGTGCATGGCTCGTCGTTTTGGTTCCCCACGGATCACCGGTACGAACAGGATTACAGCTTCTTTGTGGCAGTGGATTGAAATGCGGTGGGGGGAGTGACCTCTCCCAAGCGCACCGTCTTTTATCAGCGGTGAAACGTCCTACCGGCCCTTTATCTGGATTAGCCAGTATTTTGTAATCCGGTGTGCCCGCTGCGACGGTCCACCAATAATGCATCCCAATCCACAAGAAGATTATATAATCTAACTACTAACGAACTTCTATGAATCTGTCTTTTATACATCTGAAAGCCAACATCGATGGAACTCCTCATCCCTCGGCCTTCTAGAGGAGGCCTGTTTAGTGACAATGACATTTTACTCCGTCAAGCTTCACCATCCAGACTTGTACACATTTTGTTTTACTTTGTACTCATCCAAAGCCTGTGTATACCGGACTGCATTTTTGAACTTGGTTCGCCATCTTGCCCGCGTGTTCCCGGCTGTTGCGCTCCGTCGTGGTATAATTTATTGATTCACCACTTTCTCCCACTGCCCTCAGACTATATTTACATAGCTATTGTACAGTGCTATTTTCTCAAGACATTCTTTATATCTGCCGTCTTCTGTCTTATTGTGCTACGGACTTCTTGGGTAGCCTCCGTCAAGACGCTACACAATTTAGTTATTTGTGCAACCTGTCTGGGCCGCATAAACGGCGGGGGTATTGCACCATTCCCATAGCTTGACTGAGTTTTAAAGCCCCAATCAGTGACACGGACGGCGGAATAACAGTCGGTCGGTTGATGGATGCATTTGTAGCACTGCGATGCACCAGCGCTAATGTGTGTCATAAGTATTTAGAGATAGACTATATTCGATCAAAAGCAAAAACACAATGTTCATCAGATTTGATGAAAGCAATAAGCCAAAAAGCAGAACTTTACTAGCTGACATTTGGCAAGCAATAATTTAGCTGTTCAAACAGGGCTGGAAGAAAGGAACCATCTCAGCTAGGGAGGATGAGTTGATTACAATAGCAATATATGAGAAAAGCAGTCAAACCGTCAGTGCTAATTATAAGGGCAGTAGCAAAGGATCATTGCAACAAAATTAATGGCCTCAATTCATATTTTTTGTCTCTTTAAGAAAAGGGAAACCATGATTTAGGAAGAGCAGGCAAGTTTTCGCACAAGGCGAAAATGCATATACCAGACGTACGGTTTGCTGCAGATATTAGATAATCTTCATACGCTCCGCAGAGCGGCAATCTGTGTGTGTGTTTTGGAAAACATTGACTCACTCCATCGTGAGGCTTGAGTAGGAGGGTTTTCTTCATCGATTCCCGATTTTCTTTTCCGCCGGAAGTCAGACCGGTATGTGAAGAAGTGGGTACAGGAAGCCCGCAAGCTGTTTTGACCGATTACTGTGGGTTGTCAATGCACTTAAACTAAAAGGCAGACACAGGAACTCGAAACAGGTAAAGAAGCGTTGCAAGAAATATAGGATGAACCATCCCAAAAGGTATTCCCGACGAAAATGCATGACAGTCGAAATAGACCTGAGCAGTCTGTTTTAGGAAGAGAAATCAAAACGTACCATATGTGATGGACTTGCAGCTAAATATCCAAGGTAAACAACTTGCAACAAAATGATTATAACACTTTTATTCTTAAGCAGTCGAAAAGTAAAACGTGTTTCAATCTATTTTGCAAATGTTATAATTATGATCAAGGGTAATCAGACCAACTAGTTTCGGGTGGAATTTGATTGGAAGATTTCAGCTCGTCATCCTGGGTTCGCTGATAACTTTTTTGTGGAGAATGGCATTGTCCGGGCGCCATAGACTATTGCATTGGCACTCAACCGTCTAGATTGAAAGTTAAGCGATAATACGGAGTGAAAGCACCCCACTGGCTGTTGTGAGGGCTTTAGGGTACGAACCGGTCATTGTCCGTTGTCATCAGGGAAGTGTAAGAACAGCTGCAAGAATGAACTATGAGAAGTAGGCGGTGAGAATGTCACAATAAACCCAAAAACGTTACACCAATGTGCCACACAGACCTATACGGCATAAGTAGCAGATTCAGAGTGGCTATGGCAGGGATTGTGGATAATAGAATCAGATGATGGTTGACAATGATGGTGGTGGGACTCGGAGTGTTACAACATCGTACTTGTCTTCGGTATGTGTTATTTAGTGATATTGCGTTGCTGTCACTCAAAAGCGTGCGACCGAGCGCGATCTCGGAGGTTGACAAGGGGTAAAAGGATATTAGAATAGTTGGGGATTGAAAATCTGATCTTTGAATTCCTACTTAATTGAATTCCTTATCACCTATGGTAAGTGACATTGGTGTCCTAGTTAAGGTGCCAAACGAAATTGGTCCGTTGCACAAATAGCTACATAGGCGCAAAATAAGCACTCGCACTAGTTATCTGGCGGTGGCAATCGAAGCCAAGGTAAGAAGATGTAACAGCCTACACATTGATATGGTTTTAGGAAAGCACTCATTTTGACACGTAGACATCCTTAAAGTAACGTATTGGTTAAAGTTTCAGTAGCCCACTCGATACAGCGGATGTGAAAAAGCCTAACACAGGTTTTGGGTTTTCCTCATCGAACAAATTTCTTTTGCTTTTCTTCTTCATCACCGATCATCCCACCTAAATTGACCACACCATGGGCTACAGGGAACTCAAAAGAATGAAACCAAACAAGGCAGTTGGTTCTGACACCCTTTCGCCAATCGCTCTGAAAGAGTGTGCGGTTGTTCTACAGTCACCTTGCACATATATTCTCAACCGATATTTTACTACTGGCGCTATCCCCGATATATAGAAGTTATACACAATCAAAAATGTGTGTATAATCCTTTGGTGTTTTCCAGGACATGATGTCCATTTTTCTCAGATTTTGTTAAACTATTGTACATTATATGAGTTTCAGGCAAACACAAATTTTAAAGGTTTTAGTCCTGGAATCCTTCAAGATAAGCGTTTTGCTTACGTTGCGATAGATTTTTGGCAGACACCTGAAGCAGCGTAACTTGGTCTAGAAAAATAAAGGACGCAGAAGATTGTTAACTATGGTCACGGACTGCCTCATACACAAGATTAGAAGTGTTGTTTAGGATGTTGGGAGAAGAGGCAGTAGTGATAAAGTGGATTACGTTCGTGACGTGTCAATTCCAGGAGTTATTCTTGTGCTCTAATGAGGACTAGCTACACTGCATACAGGCTAAATCAGATATAGCTTGCCCCTGAGTAGAACAGCGTACAACTTTGCGTCATCCGCGAAGGGGAATGACCTTTAAGCATTATTTCAATAAAACAAACACTGAAGTACATCAATATTAAAAGCGGGCTCAGCGCGCTACTTGCAATCACTGCGCTAGATATCGATGTGGCTTCAGATTTGCGGTTACCAAATATGAGTACTAGCATTCTACCCTTGAGATACGAAGACAACCGACTTAAAAGTGAATCTGAAATACCATAAGACATAAGCTTCCGTAGTAATTAGTTGCGTCGGACACAAGTAAAAACCTGTTGAATATCAAGAAATATTACGACGATGGCAATTCCGGTTTCTCTTGTTTTAGTTACATAGGCAAGCTAATCTAACTAATAGATGGTGCTTAACAACCTTTTAAATATTGATGTTTATTGGTAGACCTCTTTGAACTCATGTATTTTATTATGCATTCTTTAACTAACTTATCCACAAATCTGGATTATGGAGTGTGTTCGGACCGGTTGATGAAACGCAGTTTCCGACAACAGGTCTTCCGTTCTTATTCCTTATGGTTCACGATTGATAGAGTGTGTGTGGCTAGAAATTTGAGTGATGCAGCGCAAACCGCCAATGATCCCTCCGTGGGCGCAGGCGTTCTGTGACTGTTGCTGTGTAGGCCACGGTGAGAGACAAATAAGGACACGGTTGCCGTCAGTCCATGTATGTATGTATCTAGTGGCTATTTTGTTAGAACCCAAGGGGTAGGCGGTAATCCTTTATTGCCAAAGTGACTTACACTAGGGGGTGTTCGTCCATTCCTTGGAGGCGTCCGGTCATCTGCGTGATCTCTATGGAGTATTCCCCAACTGGTGCTTGCCTCTGTGTTCACTCCTCGTGTGCATGGAACTGTAATACTGATGTCATCTACAAATTTGGGGAAGTCGGCCGGGCTCGCTGTTGGTGTGTCATCTTGCACCACCACACTATTTATACCCGGCGCCGTAGTAGCTAACTTTAATCCACCACACTCCACCCATCCAAAGGACTCGCGTCAGCTGCCTTCCGTTGGAGTCTTTCTGACCGTCGGGAATGTTCACTCTCTGAGCGTGTTTCCTCTTCCAATTCGTAACACTTCCTCAGCTCGCCGGCATTCACCCACCGCGATTCACCTTGCCGTGCGATTGTATACACTGGGCCTAGCCGCTAGACTACCTCGTACGGTCCTTGCCACTTCGCTAGGAGTTTCCTCTCCCTTGGGCCGCAAGTGGGATAGCGTTTATGGTCTCTGTACTTCACTGTCGAACCAATCTGAAACTCGATATTCTTTCCACCTTCGTTGGTTTAGAATTTCGCCATCCTCCCCGCCTGAGTCGCGTGTAGGTTGGGGTTGGCGGTCTTCCGGTTATTCCGTGTCTTTTCGGGAGACAAACGGCAAGTTGGCCACATTCCAATCTCTAGGTCTACAGATAGACAAGGTTTCCGACCGTAAATCAACTTGAATGATGATTTTTTGTGGAAGCCTGTTTGGTTGCTCAATGGGCCAGCAACAGTAGCGGCAACGTTTCCTCCCAGTCTCCACCTTTTGCTGCTATCCACTCCTTGATTGTTATATTGTTACGTTCCGTCAGGCCATTTGTTTGCGGGTGGTATAGGGTGGTGCGCAATTTCTTGATGCCAAGTTTCTCCAAACAGTTCCGGAATTCTTCACTCTCGTAGCACGGCCCCTGGTCTGTTAAAATGGCCTTTGGGGTTCCGTGAGCCGCTACCAAGTGATTAATGACAGCATGGGTAACGGTGCTAGCCAATTGATCCGGGATTCCTGTCTCCTCAATCCATCGCGTGAAGTGCTCCGTCATCAATTAAATATATTAGTTGCCACGCCTGGTCAATAGAAACGGCCCCATCACGTCGACCGACCAAAGTTCACCAATTTCCGAGACCGGGATCGTCATCATTTGCTGCTGCATTCCTCGGCAATCCGTTTTCATGAGCTGACATTTTCTGCACGAAAGCACGCACTTCTCAACGTCCCTTTTCATCCCCGGCCAATACGCGCGTTGTTTCAGCAGATCGTAGGTCCTGGAACGATCGGTTTGCGCCATCTCGTGACAAGAAACTACCAGATTCCGTCTTAGTTTCATTGGAATGACTGGCACCGAAGGGTTGCTACCTCCTGGTATCCACATTAAGATCCCTGCTTCGTTCACTTGCAGCTTTCCCAGGTCTTTTGCAAACGATCTCAGCTGCTTAAGTTAGTTTTTGTTGAAGTTTGTCTGACCAGATAATCGCGCGGTTATCAACTTGCGCAGGAGTTTGTCACTACGTTGCTCAGTTGCCAACTGTTCTGGATCCTGTTCGCACAGTATACCGTTAATACCGAAAGCTACGCTCGGCAAATCATCATCATCTATCTTGCGCGACAAGAAATCCGCCGTAGGATTTTCCCTCCCCAACACGTGTTTTATCGTGAACTCTTGTAGGCGCAATGCCCTTCTCGCCAGCTTTCCTCTGGGGTCTTTGGCAGACTTAATCCACTCCAACGGTCTGTGGTCTCTTTCGACGTGAAATCGCTGTCCCAGAGATATGGCCGCCATTTATCTAACGCCCAGACAATTGCGAGACATTCTTTCTCTATGGTTGAGTACCTGCTTTCCGCAGGTGTCAAAGTTCGGTAGGCATACTCAATCGTTCCATGGTGTTGTTTCAACATTGCACCAATCCCGACATCGCTGGCATTAGTGGCTACCGTGAACACCTCACCAGCAATGGGCAATTTCAGGGGCAACTCCTGCCTTCCCATTTTCTGTAGAATCTGATCAAAGGCTCGTTGAGCTTCTGCATTTCAAGTGAATTTTCTGTCTTGTTTCAACAGCTCGTACCAGGGTGAGGCCAAGGTGTTAAAATCCTTGACGAATTTGCTGTAGTACCCGGCGCGGCCCAGGAATGTACGGAGAGTGCGTTTTGAGGTGGGAAGTGGGCTGCCTTGTGTTGTCATTATCTTCACAGGTAGAGGTTTCAGTTCGCCTTGTCCCACTTTATGGCCCAGTAAGGTGACACAGATCTTTTTGATCTGGGATTTTGGTCCATTTATGCGACGTCCCGACTGCTGAATGTGTTCCAGAACTGCCTCGAGATGATGGAAATGTTCCGCTTCTGAGTGGCTATACACCACGATATCATCCCCATACACAACCAACTTTTCCAATTTACTTAGCAATCGCAGCATTAGACGTCGGAAGGTAAACGGGGCTCCTGATGATCCAAAGAGCATCCTCTTAAACTGGTACTTTTGCTCACCAACGGGAAACGCCGTCTTATCTTGATCTTCCTGTTTTATTGCCAGTTGCCCGTATCCTGATCTCAAGTCCAGGACGGTGAATATCCTCGACTGCTACAGCTGATCAAAAATGTCAGCAACTGATGGAAGCGAGTCAACGAAATTTCATTCAGTCTTCGGAAGTCAACATAGAATCCGTACTTCCCATTCGTATTCTTCACTAAGACCACAGGAGTGTTGTACGGGCTATGTGCCTCCTCAATCACGCCAGCGTCGAGTATTTCCTGCACTTGCCTGTTCACCTCAGCCTTCAGATAGATTGGTATCCTTCGAAGTCCATGGGGCCGATACGGTTGGCGAGTTAGCGGGATGGTGTGCTTGATCCAATCGCAAAACCCATATTGGCTGCTGTCATCCGTAAACAAGGGTTGGTATTTGTTGACTAGCGACTGCAAAGATGGGCTCAAATGTAACACAGCAACGACCGACTGCGAATATCTCATTTCACCACGATTAACAAGTGGAGGTGACCCTCATTCTATTAGCAATTTCCCACGCTTTAGATCAATGAGAGCTTTATTGAGCTCCAGGAAATCCGCTCCCAAAATGGTTTGTTTCGCATCTGGTGACACGAGAAAGAAGTGTGTTTGCTTTCTTCCCCCGATTCCCACAGTGTGTTCCGCTATCCCATCAATTCCCACTGAATGACCGCCAACCGCTCTTACGATCGTGTAGCACGACTGAAGCTTTTCACCTTGCCGATGGTTGATTAGTGACACCGCGGCACGCGTATCGATCAGACAGCTTTCCATCGTTCCGTCCACTTCCACCATTGCTTCAACCGCACTCCTGCTCAGCGCCCCAAGTACACAATCCTCGACCTGAAAAGAAAAATAAGGTTTCACACGTTTTTTCGTCACAAGAGTAACACCATGCCTCTGCGGACATTGTCTCCTCCAGTGCCCCGGTTTTCCGAAGAGGAAGCACCATCCCTTTGTGCGCACCGGACAACGCTAAACGTGAAGCCCATTGATGTCTTCCGTAAGCTGTTCCATCATCCGTTCCAATTTGTCCATCCACTTCACATTCTCTTGAGGCTCTTCCTTCAGCGCAGATAATAGTGCGTCGCCCAGGTCTCGAGTAACTTGCGCAAACTCCTCCAATTGCATCTTCCGAGCAGCGTTTGCAATCCGAACGCGCTTCCCGGTTAGCTGTGATAGGCCGGTCAAAAACTGATCCACCAGCAACTGCGTCTTTGACGGTCCATCCAACACCGGCAAGGCGCGGTCCAACAAGTTCCTGAGGTGCACCGCAAACACGAGGGGATCCGTCCCAGCACCAAGCCGCGACGCCATGAACCGTCGCATCGCCCCCTGGCGGTCCGCTGGCGTGTCCAGGCCAGAAAGAAACTTCCTGCGCAGCAGTCCACTCCAACTTGACCAGACCTCTTCGCGCCGCCTCCAGAACCGCCTGCGCCCTGCCCTTGAGGAGACTCCACAGGGCCGCCATCTTCGCCCGGTCCGTCTTCAGTCCTACCGCCTCTGCCAACTCCTCGAAACCCTCCAAAAGCGCCTTTACATCCCCGTCTTTAAATGGTTCCGGCCAGG
>CALYDF020007125.1:0-12709 GCA_944474145.2 Dicrocoelium dendriticum | reverse complement strand
TGTCGCATTTTGTCCACACTGATGCATCCGTACATATGTTTGCAAGTAACTACGAAAGCATTAACGGCTTTCAGCACCGCCAAGCTATCATTACATGGCGCTGATTTAAAAGCCTACTCTTTTCACACAAATACCAAAGATGTTTTAATAAACATATTATTAATAAACAGTCCAAATTGTATCTGAGGATAAGCTGCAAATCGAGACCTTCATAGGCTATCGCAAACCTGGCCTGGCACAGCAATCATAAAGGAAAGCTTTGAGAAAATTATTATTTACATGCTTCCAAGGAGATGCCAACATAACACTGGCAACATTATCCTTATATAAGAGCTGTCTCTAACTTAACTTTGATTATTTACTAGTCTTATTATTATGGGTTGCATGAAAATTTACCATTTTAACAAAAGTATTGGTATCCGAAAATTAACATGCCGCCAATCCAAAACAAATCATGCAGCTTAGGATATTTCAGAGCTAATTTAATCGTCATTTGCAATAATGTCGGATGATTGCGTTTCGTACCACTATCTCATTGTCGGCCTGATTCACATGGAAATAGAACCAGGTCGATTCCATAATTAGGATGGTAGGCAGTGAGGTGGAGGCAAACGGTTTCGTCGGACAAAAACACTGCACACCACGACTTATTTCAATCTTATTTCATGTGGTCAAGTGGAATTGACAGGTCTCGAACCAATGGCTACCCTTGTGTTATTTCAGATAGCGACAACATTAGAAAGCAGGCTACGACAAAGAATAATTTGAAAAACAGATATATTATTAAGTAATTTTGTTTTAGCTTAAGTCCAACTGTTCGTGTTCCATGCACAAAATGAACTAATTAGGTAACCGGCTCCTCGGATATATTTATTATTATTTACAACTTGGGTAGGAAGCGGCGAAGGTGATCAACTTCTGTGGATTGTTGGTTATAATTTGCGCTATTTATTCGAAATTAGTGATAAGCGCTTTTTAGTAATTTTGATGGTTTTATTATATAGATACTAGAATATTTGCAGATGTTATATAACTTAGAGTATAACAACAAGATAGATAACCCATTGGAGTTCGACAATTTCTAAGAAAATGCTCTTGCTGTTGTAAACTGCAAAATTTGGCAGTTTCCATATATTTTGTACAAAGTGCACATGTGACACAAGGGTTGTTAATATAATAGTTGTGAAGTAGATGAACGAGTAGTTTGCTTCGTATACGACAGTTCCACAAATCTCATTTATTAATAAGTTACCATGAACACTTTTATGCTTAATGCTAGCTGCTAAGCTGTCTGTTGGTTCAACCGTAAAAAGCTTATTTTCACAAATGATACAGCGTAACAATGAGTTTGATCGCGCCAGGTCTACCTAGTCAAACAAAATGCGCACAATTGTCTAGCACGTGATCAGTACAGTGACATTAAAGGGATGAAAAAGCTCCACAAATGTTACTTTTCCAAAAAGAATAATACTGGTGCATATTCTTTGTGTAAATGGTTCTACGTGTGGGTGGAAACGTCTACAGAACAAATCTTGTCCAAAGGTAATTGCTTTGAATGCCATCGACCTCAGTAAAGAACAGACAATATATGTGGAACAAATGCAGGGCCAGGACTAAACAAAAGGACAGGGATGCAGCTGATTAATCGTACTGTAATAACCTTCTGCATAGAACTATAATGCATTGCAGATTTTTTACCGTCTGCAGCAGGCGTTTGACAGTTACAACCCCTGATTACCGCATACCATTATTTCAGCACCATCACTGCTGCGCACACCCAATGCAACTGTTGGGATATTTCCGTTTAATAAACTCAGAAACATTCAACAAAAGGAATTCTGTTTTGTACCTCAAACATTCGGAATTTTAGTTGCTGGTTTCTATACAGAATGTGTTGAAGCATCAAACATTACCTTTTATAGCGACTATTTTCTTGGTCGTGAAGTTCGTGCAAACGTCAAATAATGTAAATACTGCTTATACCTCTTAACTGAGAAGCAAGCAACAACGTAACTACGAATTACTCTTTATCGCGGGAGAATATGTATGTACATAATTACTAACCATTTATCATTACAGGTTATCTTAAAGTATAACAAATGTTATTACAAATAAGGCACATAAAGGCAAGGAGAAAATGCGGAGGGAATACCAAGTTAATTCTGTCGAAATCTAAAAGGCATAAGTACTTTCCATGTCGGTTAATACGTAAATATATATGTTTTGCTCAGATACTTATTAGATGCAATGTGACTGCGAGTTAACGTGTACGGATTTTACATCTGGAATAGTGTAAATGATGTTCACTAATATTTTGCGTCACATATAGATAAGAATATGTAGGCTGAAGCGTTTTATTTTGCATATGTTTTCGGTAACATAGAATAGTTGCTGTAACCATTCCAGGCGAGTATCTTTTTAGTTATAATTTGTTGATTTCACACTACGTTTCACCTAACCTCGTTTCCTTCGCTATGGAAAAATACTTGACTTAAACCGATACGACTGCACTCCCTACGTCGGCCTGTTAAACACAAATTGGTCTTCTGAAGATCCACTTTCCACATGCAAAGAGTCATACATGCTTATACTGATCCATACATTTCACAAGTCTAAATACGTCAACCCATGTCTTCAAAATAGCAGTCCAGATTAAAGCATCCTCTGCGGATACGTCTAGTTGCCAAACCCATCGCCACAATGCTTCAGTAACGACTAGTACAATGTGGCTTTCCTCTCGCATGCAGCATCGGTAAAAACGCAGTAGTCCAACGCTTCTAAATTACCGATATTAAATGGTTCGCTTGTTTCAAGGTTTAGGTGTAAAGTTGCTACTGTGTTGACAGCATCAATTATCACTCATCTTGTTGGAGCTTCGAATGGACTCTGCATAAAGGAACTTATACTCGACAAGGATAAAAGACCGGATATCCCATAAACTGAAGCCTATGATACTGGATACTCCAAACGATTTAAAGTCTTTTATCCACCTGTGCCAATCCTTCCCGAATTTACCAAACTCAACAGCTACAAACCTGATCGATAGTACATCATTTTTCACTGGCTAGCAAGATCCTTTATCCATGAGGTTTTCTCCACTCTATTTGACGATAAGTTCCCTCTGGTTTCTGAGTCACGACTGATCCCTTTTCCTAAACTATCAGTGTCAAACGGGTCACCCACAAGCAATGGGATAACATAAGCCAATACAGCAATATTCTTTTCTGTTTTAGCGTGCTCAGATAACAATGATCTGCTAAAGGCGTGCACTTGTACGACCGTCTTAGAGCAAGCTGAATATTATTAGAAGCTTAACACATCAACCTTGGTCCTCCCGATCCGTGCAGATGAAATGATCCTTGGTTTTTCATGCTCAGTGGATATGTTTTCACGTAAAGAGTAACTAACAATGCAAGCTACTTACTAGAGGCATAGTATATTACCTTAATTTGGGAAACCTTTGATTCTGTGGTACTGATTTTCCGAAAATGTGACCTGTTGGGGGCCGTTGCAGAGAATGCAGGATATTAGCTGATTTCTGAAAGCGCAAGTCGATCGATTCACCTTAGAACTTAGAATCAGTGCAGACGGAAACATCCTCTGTAGATGCATGCGACATGAACACCTACTAACTGGTCAGACAATTTTAAAACGATAAAGCAAGAAGAAGCAACATTATAACAGAATTTACTGAATTCAGTAATTTCGCGTATTCTCTTCAGCTGTTTACATACAATGAGTGGAAAACAGTGCGATGTTAACAGCAAAAATTCAAAGCGGTCGAAGGTCTTTAGGCTCACGTGACCTGTTCCGAGGAAAACGCAATCCCTAGCCTCACCAGGGTAGGGCTAGCGTGGTCACGAAATCCGTTTGCTTGCATAAATCTGGCTTCAGCCGCCGAATTGCCGCCGCCTCCGCAAACTGTAGTAAACGGGAATTAACCTGTTTGCTAACTACCCTGAAATTGCCACGTGGGTTCTGGCATTCAGCGCAGTCAAGTATGTGGCGGGCAATAGAGCTAGTCGGTAGCTTCGGACCCTTAGCGATCATGTTTCGCGGAACATGCTCTGCAATCCTCGCTGACAGCCTTCTCTCAGTTCGGCCTATGTACTTACTACCGCAAGTACAATTAAAGAGGTAAATGCATGAGGCGGTAACTTGAGAGTCTGGTCTGTCCAGGTTGGATTTACAGAGCAACCTTCTGACTTGATGCAATACCACTAGCTCAGCCGCATGGTAACACTTCTTAATTGATTGACGGAGGCGATGCCTGCATCTTCGGTCAACTTGATCTCCTTTGAAGGGCAGTGTAATGAATACTTTTTTCTTTGGGACGTCGGTTGGTGGTTTACCTCTGGATCGTATTTTCGAGTGCCGAGTTATAAATCGCGATGGATAACCATTCTCTTGTAACGTCAAGGTGATTCGTTCTAGTTCATGTTCGATTGTGTCTATTGAGCAAATTTGGCGAGCTCTAGCAAAAGTGGTACGTACTAGGGCTCGTTTATAGTTCATTGGGCAAAAGCTATTAAAGTTCAAGTATTGCCCTGTCCATGTTGCTTTTCTGTACACAGATCGGACGAGTGTACCATCTGGCTTTCTCTGTAAGTTAACATCTAAGAAGTGGAAAGATCCGTCGGACTCGTTTTCCATTGTGAACTTGATGGCTGGATGGCACATATTCATCAGTTTCAGTAAATGCGCCGCCTGTTCAGGTGTGTCAACGACGATGAATGTGTCGTCTACATACCGACAATAAAGGTGTACATTTTGTAGGTAAGAAGCTAACACAGTGTTTTCCAAGTGGCCGAGGAAGATATCAGCCAAAACTGGGCCCAATGGGCTGCCCATGGCCACGCCGTCGATTTGTCGATACAGGGTTCCATTGAACCGGAACTGAATATCTTTTGTGCATAGGCGCAGTAATGATTTGAGTTGGAGCGCTGGGAACCCAACTTTATCAGCATGTCTGGCTATTATATCTAGTGTTTCTTCCAAAGGTACGTTCGTGAACAATGATGATACATCGAAAGAAACCATGTGTTTTCCCTTTACATTCAAATTACTTATCTTGTTGACAAATTCAAAAGTGTCTCTTAGACTGTAACTCGTCAGTTCCCTCCGGATGGGCTCAATAAGTTTTGCTAGCCATCGCGCTAATTTTTGGTATGGTGTGTCTACCATTGAGACGATGGGACGCATTGGGACACCTTCTTTATGAGTTTTCGGTAAGCCATACATGTGGGGAAGTCGTGATCCCCGGGGGCGTAACTGAGTCATAGTTTTGGCATCCATCAATCCGGCCTTCACTAGCTTCTTCAATTCACGGACTATTAACTTCTCTGTCTGTTCAGTTTTGTCTCGGTTTGTTACATCCTGAACAAAACGACTAGAATCCGCAAGGATTGATTGGACTTTCTGAATGTACTGTTGCTTTTCCAAAATCACAACTCCTGATCCTTTGTCTGGTCGCAGTATTACGAGATTTTCATTTCGCCGCAGTTGCATCAAGGATTCCCAATGATCCTTCGTAAGGATTCTGCACTTTTCAGTTTCACTGACCCAGAATTGGTTGGCCAAATCTACCATTTTAGCTCTAAACCAGCCGCTTGCATCCTCGCTGACCGGTGTTAAACTGGACAGTTGTTCGTACAGATGCTCAAACTGAGCTTCAATCCCTATTCTGTCACATCTGTTTGGTGGAACTGAAAAATTGAAACCTGAACAGGCGGCGCATTTACTGAAACTGATGAATATGTGCCATCCAGCCATCAAGTTCACAATGGAAAACGAGTCCGATGGATCTTTCCACTTCTTAGATGTTAACTTACAGAGAAAGCCAGATGGTACACTCGTCCGGTCTGTGTACAGAAAAGCAACATGGACAGGGCAATACTTGAACTTTAATAGCTTTTGCCCAATGAACTATAAACGAGCCCTAGTACGTACCACTTTTGCTAGAGCTCGCCAAATTTGCTCAATAGACACAATCGAACATGAACTAGAACGAATCACCTTGACGTTACAAGAGAATGGTTATCCATCGCGATTTATAACTCGGCACTCGAAAATACGATCCAGAGGTAAACCACCAACCGACGTCCCAAAGAAAAAAGTATTCATTACACTGCCCTTCAAAGGAGATCAAGTTGACCGAAGATGCAGGCATCGCCTCCGTCAATCAATTAAGAAGTGTTACCATGCGGCTGAGCTAGTGGTATTGCATCAAGTCAGAAGGTTGCTCTGTAAATCCAACCTGGACAGACCAGACTCTCAAGTTACCGCCTCATGCATTTACCTCTTTAATTGTACTTGCGGTAGTAAGTACATAGGCCGAACTGAGAGAAGGCTGTCAGCGAGGATTGCAGAGCATGTTCCGCGAAACATGATCGCTAAGGGTCCGAAGCTACCGACTAGCTCTATTGCCCGCCACATACTTGACTGCGCTGAATGCCAGAACCCACGTGGCAATTTCAGGGTAGTCAGCAAACAGGTTAATTCCCGTTTACTACAGTTTGCGGAGGCGGCGGCAATTCGGCGGCTGAAGCCAGATTTATGCAAGCAAACGGATTTCGTGACCACGCTAGCCCTACCCTGGTGAGGCTAGGGATTGCGTTTTCCTCGGAACAGGTCACGTGAGCCTAAAGACCTTCGACCGCTTTGAATTTTTGCTGTTAACATCGCACTGTTTTCCACTCATTGTATGTAAACAGCTGAAGAGAATACGCGAAATTACTGAATTCAGTAAATTCTGTTATAATGTTGCTTCTTCTTGCTTTATTGAAATTCGTGAAGGGAAATGCCTGCATGAAATTTTAAAACGGTCAGAAGGGAATATAACTCCGCGTAAGGTTGAATGATTGGCAAGTTAGCATGGCTTGATGTCACATAGTCTCTGAGGATGCGTTGAATATCCACGCATTTAGGTTACTTATCGCCACGATGAGCTTCCAAGAAAGCACCGAAATATGGGAAATCAAAAGACAAAGCCCGTAATCAAATTGCGATTTGCGTTTATCCAGGTGATAAAGGGCATTTTAAAAATGTTATTGAGTATGCATTCGTAAGCTAAGTTTTACGTTTGGCTTGCATTGGTGGAAGACATCGCATCAGCTCAGGCATAGGCAACTATATTTGTAATTGACTGATACAGTTAACTGATATTATTATACAGAAAATACGCTTGATCATGGAATCGGTTTATCTGTCTCATATGGAAGTAATTAATATATGCAGTCCCATTATTCACCGTTATCTGATACCTTGCTCTGACAGACATTCATGGTTGTTTGGCGACTGAATGCATTACTGATGAAGAAACTGTTAACTGGCTTAGCTGAGTTAGATCAACTGAAGCGTTTCATGCAACCAAGTGAAGAGTATTCGACGCGCAAGTAGAGTACAATGCCGTGTCGAGCAATTCAAGCAAAAACAGAAGATTTAGTTGTGAACAAAATAAAATTCGTAAAAGCTTTCTGTATTGGTGTAAGCGATACAAAATAGCGACGTCATAATCTGTCAACAACGAATGCAATAAAATGGCATACTTATAAATCGTATTAAATTATAATTCGGAGGTTTTAAAACAGTAGATTATAGCTACTACTTGGTCACACTCAAGGAACCATTGTATCACAAGAACATATTAGTAAACTCCGGTTCTTTTATTGTATACTTAAAATGCCATAAATTTAAACGAATAATTAGTTTCAGTTTATAAACCAAATGATATAATAAAACAAATTGACTACATCTGCATCCATTGTGTTAGGTACAATTCAAACAGTATATTTAGATCTACTTATAAAAGCGATTGTTTTTGGTCGTTTTTAGAGTGGGTGATCTGAAATTAATAAGAAACATATGCAGACGAAAGCATCAAAGTACAGTACACCTCATCCATTGCAGAGACCTGTGTGAGGAACTAGTACATGTAACAATGTAGACTGGACTAATTTTTAGTCCTGAAACGTTATCAGCCTATTAACTGCATCTCGGTCTTCGTAACTATCGTCATTGTTGCAATAATTAATCGCTGCTTTACTTCAGCTGAAGTACTTTTACGTCAGAAGCGAAAATTGTCCTTAACCATTATTAACCGAATATTTGCAAACTCTTCTAAATTCAGGAATGTTTGATTGGTTTCAAGCATTTTTTAGATTATGAATTAGGATACTTATTTTGTGGCAGATTTACAATAGCTATAGAAAATGGACTGCATCGATTGTGCACTTAAGTTGAACTTGTAGACATACAATATACTTCCCTAATATGAAGCGAGTAAGATATGAACTTGAGCCTTAAACTAATCCACGCGTATTTTAGCAATGTTCGTTCTACAGCTGCAAGGTATGTCTGTAAAATTACACCAAGATGCATAAACCTGTGTTGGTTAGATTTCATTCGGATATTCTTCCATTTCGGCCAACTCTGATGTTCTCAAGCACTAGTTAGAAGAGCTCATGAGTCTAACTAAGCGCGCACCAATCACAATGTTACTTTCTCCACAGATGTAACATATAACTCTCCAGGTATGAAAATTGCATAGCAATATCCAGTGACTCTAAGCAGGCTAAGCGTAAATAATGCGCCGTACAATATGTCTTAACTTCCAACCGTGAAAACGATAAAATCCGTTTGTCCTAACAGCATAAATACCTGTCAAAAACAACGAAAAGATGTTAGCTTGTCTTGGGACGCAAAGAGACAATTCCAATAGATCCAGTTGGAAATTGCTATGACAGGATTAGTATGCCGTCTTGAGCGTAACAGTCTTAATTTGGGTTGGTAATTTATCATGGTTTGATATGCTAATGGTTTACAAAGTGCTTCTTAATGCTTAAAGCATTTGTCAAATAAGACTTACCTACCTTTGAGTAAAACGTATGTTTTCTTACTATTGAACTAAATTTTGAATTGCCTAAGTACATGAAACATAAAGCTCTGCCGTATAATTTATATAAACCCCACCATGATAAAACTTATAAAACTGTATTCTAACATAGTCAATGCTGCATTATAGGCCATTTGGTAAGCAAAAGCTGCCGGCAAGGTTGAAAGTATAATCTAAATCAAAACGAAGCTTGTCATAATATAATCAGAATTTTAGCCATGCAGGACTTACAGGCCCATCGGTAATCCTACTTAAATAAACTCGATCCGAACATTCTTACAAGCTAACGAATTCCTTGCATAGTTTATTGCTCTATTTCATGTGACAATGTATGTTGTCTTAAATAATTTATTATATAAACAAATAAATCCATATACACTTCTGTATATTTATAGACATTCATGCCAATGTTGAATGAAGTGAAAATGAAAATCCAGGAAAAATGGACAAATGGTTTCTCAATACAAAGTCGATGGCTTGGTGTTAGTGCTACAATAAGCAGCACGGTAACAATAAGGGACTTACATGAGTGCATTTTTTCAGCTCTCAATGTTCCTAGTTGTTTTCTTCGTCGGATATATAATTCTAGGTTTAATGTGTTATAACATATTACCAATTCAAACTTTGGTAATGGCGCTAGTTTCAATGTCGTCACGTAATTCTGTTTTCCTCATGTATTCGCAATAGGATACTGATCAATCAATATGCAACCGTTGCTTATATTTCCCCTCCTAGCATGCACAGTAATCTTAAAACCCTGTTACATGTAAGTGGTCATGCTGATGTAGCTAGGGGCATAAACAATTAATAGTAAACAAGAGAACGATTGACAGAGGCCAGATAATACAAATGACTGTAGATTAAAAACATGTATTCTGATACATAAAATATATCACGTGCTTCTGCGAAGATGAAATATATCTGCTCCTTAGTCAAATCTTCGACAGGTATGGAGCGATTAGCGGAATTTGATTAAGCTATATTTATGTGTTTAGCGTTAGTATGGATATGTTGTAATAATAGGATAAAAATGAATAAACAGAACACTATATGGGCCAGTTTGGTTTTCTATGCTACTTTGTTGATTCCTACAGTTAAAATATGTTGAACACAAATAAGAATTATGACACTATATATATATACGACGGTAAAAATACAATAATCATGTTTTCCGGTAAGTAAAGTGCGGTCCTCAACTAGTTTGATCATTTAACCGGCTCAAAACTAAATGGATATATTGCTTTTTTAGGAAACGCAGGATGAAAAACCGGTTGCTTGTAAATGGCAAGTGTAATCTCGACCCGTAATAGTTAACGGAACCAACAAGCATTTGATCAAAGTTTCACATATTCGACCCAGTCTGTTTAAGTCAAACTATTGGTTCTCGAATTCACTCTCATGGGTTACGGACAAATTTTAAAAGTGACTACATTTCTTTGCTTCTCAAACTTCAATGGAAGGGAACTTTACTATCTTATAAACGAAATATCTGCAGCTTCAATAGCTTAAAATGAGAGTACATCACCAAACAAAGAGTGATTTGAATGTATCTGAACGCATCTAATAAAATTTAAATGTTATGAATTGTGCATTGCTTTGTTTATATTGTTGCTCTACAGTTAGCATTTTATTGCTAGTTCTTCATGAATAATTGCGATAGGTGCTACACAAAAAAATAATTACTAGGCCGTACAAGTGTAGCATTGCGATTATTAAGGATGAGAAAAAACAGCTTCCGTCCCAACTCCACGAAAGTTAACTTATTTTGGCGTAATATTATGATAGGGTATATTTTGTTTCCTATCAAAGCGTAATACGCATGCTAATAATACTCAGTAAAATCACTCAGTAAGTAATAATCTCATGTTGAGCGAAAAGGAGTTGGTTTAGGGATTACCATACAGAAGTAAGCAATTTTGATCTAAAGCTTTTAACGAAACTACTTTGAAGTAAGCAGTGGTGCGCCTGTTACATGAGTCTTTCTATCATGTTATATAGATCAAACACATTCTTTTTACATTTCTTTAAGAGATCCCAATTGTATATTTCTCCAAAAATTTTACGATTTCCGTAAAAGCAAGTGATAGACGAAATATGGACATAATAGCGTTTTGGTACTGAATATGCGCTATAAAATAGGTAGCCAGTTAAGTTGATCTAGCCTACATGAAGCTCTCATAATAACGCATTTCAAAGTAGCTACATAAAGTGCTCTTTATCCTATTTACATGAAAATGTTACCTTGGATAATTTAGCTTCTAAATGCAATTACAAGTACTGCATGAATTGAGTATTTTCTGTAACTTTAAAAATGTGAATCTGCTGATACGGTTCATATGTAATGTCGTCCCAGGCCGGGAATGAGAATGCTTTAGATGTACCTGTGTGGATTGTGTTTAAGAGTACATGTACGGAAGCCTCTTTATAACGCAAATATTAAATAGAACTAGATGTGTTGGAACATACAAGCTTACAATTTGACAACATATTTACTCATTTAAGAGGTTTGTAATATGTATTTCAGCAATTTCTAGGATTCCAGTCTTTTCACTGAGTCCTTTTTTAACAATCCATATTAGATATCAAGGAGACTGAGGCATGTTTATTTATATTTATCATAATCGAATTGTTTAGATCTCTTAAAAGCTCTAGTCAACGATATCTCTATCATTTCAACTAGCAAATAGCAGCTAAATGATATATTAGTTTAGCAAATTTTTCAGCTCTTACCTTTTCGACGTTTCATAGGCCACTGTAAAATGGAATAGGTTGTAATGTAACCGAGTAGTAATGATTTCAACATTTCTTCAATTAATTTGAAGCAAGTTCAGAAATCAGTTAAGTGTGAAGAATAATTTTCGGTAAACTCTCATCGGACCCAAACGTTTACATAACACTGATTGTGGGGAAAACTTCAACTCGGGCTGGGATTGAGTTCTGTACTGTTTGAATGATCAAAATGGATAACTTGAGACAGTAATAGAGATGGTAAACCAAGTAAACTAAATAAACATGCATACGCAAATCTCTGGAATACTTATACTTTAAGATAGTAGGCTAAAATAGACAGTCCTAAACTCCTGGACAAAATTAAATTTTATGAAGTAAAATAGTAGCAAATTTACCAAATGCTTAAATTCTCCGGTTGTGTTCGTTACTTTGCGTTGCTTTTTATGAAGTCTTGTGTTATTCTATTTACTTCGACAAATTTTTCGACAAATTATGTCTTCTGAGTTGACCAACTGAAGTCAGACGATCAGCGGCAGGATGGCATCAATTATTCCTTTCCTAAGGAATCAATAAAATTAACATCCTACAAACCAAGCGTGGTCTTGGATGGTTGGAACGCTTTAGAACTATCGTCTTGTATACTGTTTCATAATGGTGTCAGTTTAGCAATTGCTGAAATGAGGCTCAGTGACTGGCTCTTAGCCGAAGTATCGCAACACAAAATATGTCGGATAAATAGAAGGCAATTTTATTATAATCAGCATCTTAAGCATGGAATCTGGTTGGTGATTCAACTGTAAACAGCTCTGGGAGTCCGGGATTCTATTTGCTTTCCTATGGACACAGGCAAACTTATGATTGTAAGCGGTGAGCAATAAATTCCAAGGTTGCATGAAACTAACGCCACCTTGTTTATGACATTTTCTCATCATTCATGGCTAAAAGTGCATTGTGGTCAGCAATGAATTCAAATTGTATTCCCCCAGTTACCAGTAGAATTATTTGACCCAAAAATATATCCGCTTTATCTTCCTTGTCGAGCTGCGCATAGTTCGTTTCCGCTAGTGCCAAACTTCTCTACCATTT
>CALYDF020007124.1:0-12756 GCA_944474145.2 Dicrocoelium dendriticum | reverse complement strand
TTTTATGGCAGTACTCCAGGTTGTCCTAGACCACTCGTGCTCGCATCTCCAACCCACAGTCTTCAACACGGTTCACTCACGGACTCATCATCTTATTCGGGCATCTTTAAAACTGGTCACCGAGCGTTTCGTTCGGCCAAGCGTAAACGAAGATGTCCGAGCTCGAGCTTGTCTTCACTGCCAGCACTCCAAGGTACCTTGACACACCCGCAGTCCTCCCGGCTCATTCCCTGTGCCGGATTCGTGGTTCTCGCAGGTACACTTAGACCCATTAGCCCACTTACCTCCCTCTCGCGGACCCGTATACCTACTGACATGTCGACCGCTTTACCAGATGGCCAGTAGCCATCTCTGTACCAGACTGCACAGCGGAAACAGTCATTCGGACGCTTCGGACAGTTGGGTGTCCCACTACGGATGCCCATCTACCATCAATACCGACTGAGGAACGCCTTTCGAACCTTCGCAAATCGATACATTCTGCAACTTCAGGCTGTCCCCGTATCCACACGACCGCAAGTCACCCAGCGGCGAATGGCGTGGTCGAACTTTTTCATCGACAGCTTAAATCATCAAGCTGCGCCACTTCGGACCCTGACTGGAGCGAAAACATTCCTTTATTACTTCTAGGTATCCGCAGCAACATCAAAGCTGACCTGCAGTGCGCATCAGCAAAGTTGGTCTACGGTACAACAATAATGGTGTCTGGAGAGTTCATTTCGCCCTCACCATCGTGTATGTCACCGTCAACTAACGCGACCTTTCTTTCCCAAAGCATGCGTTCGCTGCGCCCGACTTCTCCTCGTAAGCAGACCAGAGATGTTCAGATGCACAGTGGATTCTCTACCTGCACATACCTTTTGGTCCGCATAGACGCTGTGCGTCGTCCTCTTCAGCCTCCATACACCGGACCCTTCAGAGTACTCCAACAAACTCCTATGCATTTTACCTTGGACCAGAATGGGCACCCAACGACGATGTCGAACGATGGTCATAAGGTGGCATTCTTCAAAGACCCACCTCAAAGTTCCCTGGTACAGCCGCAAAGGTAATCTCACCTGCAGCTACATCTTCCGCACCAGGCATCCTAGACGGCTCTGTTACGTTTGACCCTTCGCCAACCCAGCCCCAACCCCAAGCAAATGACCGACGCGGTAGATAGGTCAAACGACCAAGATGCTCTTCAGATTTTGTTAACGTTAGCTATATTCCTTGACATACGTATTTTCAACTTTTCATGGTAAATGTGCGTTTCATTCACAAATGTTTTGCAAAACAACAAAAAGAACCTAAAACCCAATTTTGAAAAGGAAAAACAAAATGTGTCCAATTTTTGTTTCATTTGCTTGCCACTCTATCCATAGAGCATCCTGCAGCATATCCGGACCACGTCCCACCCCCCCCTGAGTTTTACATTCCGGAACCCAAGCCCCCTGATAAATCGCGAAATCCCCTGGACCACCTGCCCGAAGCCTCCGGTCCCATAATTCTGGCTCCAAGCGACCGCAACTCCCTACTACCGTTGTGATAACGACTGGTCTGACCCCCAAAGACGACGTCCGGGATTTTTCGTAAGACGAGGATCGTTAAGGCCGTGGACTCCGATTGCCATGGATGAAGTGACACCTCCCAAGCGCACCGTCGGATTGCAGCAGAGGATATGTCCTGTTGGCCGATTTTCTGGACTAGCCAATTTTTTGAAGTCCGACAAGCCAGCCCCGACGACCCACCGATGATGCACTTCAGTCCACACCCAAATAACAAAGCAGCCTTGACCCAGCGAACTCCACCCGCGCCCTATGTCCGCTTGCGCCTACTACAATTGATACCCTATCCTTCCGTACTCAATTTGTCTTCTTCCCTGACATCTCTATCGAAGGCTTCTTTCATCCAGCCTTCCAGGGGAGACTACTGTAGTGAACATCAATCATACATGCATTAGGTACTTTAAGACACTAGGTTTTATCCATGTTTATGTCATCCGGCCGTCCATTTGTTTAACTGCATATACACACCGATCAGTTGCTCTTCTGCTTAGTCACGCCACATGCTGCTGTCTGTTTCTGCTTACTTGCCCTCCATTCTTTGTAGTTTTTGTCAATGCACGTTGGGTCGAGACAACCTAACTGTCCTCCCTACTTCCGTACTCGGCAGTCCCTTACGTGCCACTTTTTGCGATTGGTATCTGGATTGCACCCCAAAGAATATGGACCGTAGTTGGCAGACTCAGAGATTTGCTATACAACCGTGCAGCGTCGCCCATCACATTAGTTATGGGTGGGGAAATAAAAACGGCAGCGTCTGATTTTGAAGTGCACTTTGATGTAACAACGTCCCAGCTGCCATTGGTAGTTGCGTGTTTGCTAGGTTTCGGCGAAGTCTAGTGGGAGGAAGTGGATTTGTAGGAAATTGTTGTAAATGGGCTGTAGGTGAAGTGTTCGGGATAGCTTAGGAGATTTGGATAGTTAGCAGTGTTTGCAGAAGCAACTAGATTAGTATAACATTCGGCGTTGTTGAGTTGGCTTGCAGTAGATTTCGGTGGGGGGGGCGTGTGTCAGACATTCTGCTATGCTTGTTTCTACCGAAGCTACTTTGGCGCCCAACATCTTCTCAACTACGTCTGCAAACCTATCAGACTTCAGGGACAGTGTTATTACGGTTTTAGCTAGCGGGACAGTAGTATACTTGTGCAGAACTAAAATGAGTCAGGCCTGCTACTGATCAGCCTGCAGAAGTTTGGTGTGATTTTCCCGCATTTCCAAAGGAAACCCCTATTTTGAGCATCTTATTACAAGTTCCACAGGCATGTTTAGGCACCGCGGCTCGGTTATTAGCACTCATCAGGGCACGTGAACGTGCGATGGTTAGTCCTACTCAAGACCTGCGATTGATGGATCCGGCGTCAAGATCAGCCGCCGAGACAGGTGGCTATATCAATGCCTCGCCCTAGTTTGCGCAGAATCAACACACGAAGACACGTCACACGACGCAGGCGGGGCGGTGACAAGCTACCCCATTATTATTATGCTGCTGCCTCAAAGGATGGTTACAGGGTTGTTTAAGTGTCCTCAGCTTCTTCTACCGAATGAGACCCAAATTATTCTCGAAAAGCTCGAGAGTGATGTGCTTGAAAAATCAGAACGACGGAGAATGTATCGGAATTAAGGACGGGCGTAACAGTGTGATCCACACAAGTTAGGTCCAAGAGATGGAAAGTGCTGAGTAGCGCTCGTCGAACTGGTTCGAATGAGCGCACGCACAAAAATGTATGGAGAACTGAAATGACTACAGTGACGGAAGCGAGAGCCGAGATAAAATACGGCCGTACGGCAATCAGCACTAGGCCGAAAAATACATTATACGTAGATTATGCAAATAAATTCTATTAGCGCTTACCTTTGGTGGTTCTGATTTATCAGCAGAGTTGTGGTGATTGGTAGCCTTTCGCGTACCGCTATAGGGGTCATCCGTCCTCGTCGTCACATAGTATCCGACCAACCGAGGCGAGCGCAGAAGGTGGAACGGGTCCGGCACGTCGATGTTTGCCACACGAATACCAGTGCAAGCAACCAGGAATCTACACCTTGTCCGTTCGTCCGGTACGAGTCAACTTCGTGATTATCTACCGCACTCAACTTATAGGTGACTTATTCAGGTTGAGGCTTCTGCTCCACTTACGAACATCATGTGACGCACGCGGATAACTGTGGACAAGCTTGTGCTGTCAGAGCTAAAACGATTTCACCACCCCTTGTACTTCAAATATCTATTGATCAATGCTTGGAACGGTCTTCCGAACATGTCGCGAAGTTAAATGTGTTCATCAGTTCAACCCTTTGCTGGATTTACAGTTCAGCACTGTTCGATTAAGCAAACGATTACCCATTTGTGAGCCCTGCGGTACTGCGAGTTAGACATTTTAACGTTAGGTAAGAACTTGTATAGTGATTAGCGTATTAACATGTGCTAGATATCTAGAATATTGCTGGGCATATTACAGTGGGTTGTATAGTTCTAAATTTTTATTTATTCAGACAACGCAATATGTGGCACATCGCTTTCCTTGTGTCGTCGTCGAGTTATGTGTCTCAATGATACCTTGAGGAGATTTAATGGGGATATGCTGTTCTACAGTTGCGCCTTATGAATTGGTGATAGGGGGAGTCTGCGCGGATTACATGCTCTCCAAGTAAGCGGCCGTTTAAAAGTTTGGCATCAAGTTGCCCTACAGCTATATTTCCCTTCTCAAGCTCTGTTTTGCACCGGCTAACAATAGATAAATAAGTGGTATATCTCTCGACAGTGCAAGACACAGACCAACGACCTTTTCTTATCATTCTGTACGACGTAATCGGATGGTAAATATATTTTTGTGTCTTGAAAGGTAGTTTTCAAATGGGTGCTTGGTCATTTAAAAGCAATAAACTAACAGACAGTAGAGAGTAGCGATCAGCTGGCTTGCCGAACAATCTCCTCGTGGTGCCAGTTGGATGGTTCGGCTTTTTCCCCTTCCAGCAAATGGTTATGCAGCAGTGTTTCAGGACGTGGTAGGTTTTCGCCTGGCAAGCGTTCTCCCTATAAAAGCCACAAATGTCTGTTTAACAACACTGCGACGTGGTGGATGTGACTCGAAACCAAATAAAGTCACTGCCCCTTGCCCCTCCCTGAGAGGCATTGTAATTCAAGGGTGTGTTGGCCCCTCGTCCTTCACGGACCGAAAGGCGAATGAACTATCTATTTGGTCACCGGCTCCTAACGGGTTGCGATACCCTCATATCGCCTAGCTGTATTGTAGGTTAGATATTTGATCAAAGACTCTGGGTAGAACCCCTAAGACAACCCTCTACTTCGGCCTGGGCAACCGGGTAGTATCACGCCCACTGACGAATCATGGACCACACTGCTTACTACTGCCCCTGCTATGCCTATCTTCTATGCTAGAACCGCTCAACCTATACTCGCAGATCACCCGCCTTTCTTCATTCGCCTATACGTTTTCTTATGTCTTCTGCGGTCACCGTTACAGACGACCCACGTCTAGCAACTGATGGAAGTAATACCCAAACTCCCGGTTTTCAGTCTCCAACGATCGCAACCGCCTCTCACTCCACCGAAGCTCCAGCTCTTCTTCGATTTGGTTCTCCATCCATCCTCGCAGCGTTTAATGTTCGAACTTTGATGCAGATCGGACGACAAGCATGTCTGGCCCGTACTCTTGAAACGCTTTCGGTAGACATCGGTTGTCTTTCAGAGACCAGATTACAAGACACTAACGCCGTCATCAGAATGGCTTCACCGGTAAAACCTGACGCCAAATACCATTTGCGGCTTTCCGAAGACCAGCTGGCCAAGCTGGTGTTGGAGTTGCACTGAGTGCCAGGGCTGAATTAGCTCTGCTTGACTGGATCCCAGTCAACAGCCGACTATGTACAGTCAGACTACAAGGTTCATGTAACGTAAGCAGGCGTCGAGAAGTTAAGCATGCCTTGTTTGTTGTCTCCGCCTACTCCCCTACAGACTGTAGCCCGGATGCAGTTAAATATAGCTTTTACCAGCAGTTACATGAACTTCTGCGTTCCTCCAAAAGGACGGATATAGTCATTCATGCTGGGGAATTTAACGCACGGCTTGGCCGCCTTCCACCAAACGAACACCACCTTGGGGGTAGTTTTGGTCTCGGTAGCAGTCGATCAGACAATGGAGACAGACTGCTTGCTCTTTGCTCTCAGCATCGCTTGTATCTTTCGAGCACTAGTTTTCGACACTCGAGGAGACACACTGCTACCTGGCGCCCGCCTCACAAAACACAAGAGTGTTCCCAGCTTGACCACATAACAATCAGCTACAGATAGCGCGGAAGCGCAACGGACTACGGATCTTACTGGTCAACTTAACTAGATTTCGATCACGCATTGATCCGTGCTAAG
Organism: Dicrocoelium dendriticum; assembly: GCA_944474145.2. NCBI lineage: Eukaryota > Metazoa > Platyhelminthes > Trematoda > Plagiorchiida > Dicrocoeliidae > Dicrocoelium > Dicrocoelium dendriticum. The sequence goes on along the minus strand of CALYDF020007124.1, from coordinate 6,829 downwards.
ATTTGCATGCGTTTCGAAGGATCACCTAAGCGCGCTTTCTACCGACAGGACATCACAAATCTACAAAACCCTACGATTTTCACCAGGTACCAAGCCTCACTGTCAACATTGCTTGGCTCAACTATTGATGGTGATCTCGATTCGCAGTGAGCGCATATCAAAGATGCGTTTGTTTCTGTCAGTATCGACACTTGTGACTTTGCTAGTCACCCACCGAAGTATTGGATTCCCGCCGTCTCCTTGTCGCTGATGGACAAACGCCGCTTGATCCCATCGGATTCCAGACATAGTGAGGAACGCCAATCCCTGGGTCGAGAGTTGCGCAGGAGCCTGCAAATCAACCGCGAAGCTTGGTGGTGGGAACATGATAGGGAGATGGAGCTTGTTAGTCTATCTGGTAATACCAGAAAACTCTTCCATCTCATTCGAGTCACAGAAGGTGTTCGATCTGGTATAAAAGAAACAATATGCGAAGAGGATGCCACCTTATTCACCAATCTTCAATGACGGTTGGAGCGATGGGCAGAACAGTTTGGCTCGCAGTTTTGTTGGCCCCCAGCTCCATCTGCTACCTCTGGCGCTCGCGCTGGGGCCGAGTGGTCTACCCCCATAGATCCTCCCTCTTACCAGGAACTCGAGCAGGAGCTCCGCCACATGAAGCGTTATAAAGCTCCCGGCCCTGATGGTCTTCACCCAGCTCTATTCAAAGATGGTGGCGCATCGCTGGTCTGAGAACTCACCGCTTTGTTCACGAAAATTTGGTCGAAAGACGAAGTTCCATCATCTTGGGGTGAATCGATAGTCGTCCCCATCTTCAAAAAGGGCCTGCGCACAATCTGCTCCAACTACAGAGGAATAAGTTTAGTCCCCGTCGTTTGCAAGCTGCTGGTGTATGTCATGCTTCGCGGGCTATCCCCAACACGCGAATCGTTGCAACGAGAAGAACAAGCTGGGTTTCGCCTTGGTAGTGGCTGCATCGATCAAATCGTCACATACAGCCAGACCGTTGGTCTCCGTCATGTGTATCAGAGGCCAACGATTGCTGTGTTTGTGGATATCCGTGCAGCCTTCGATTCTGTCGATCGTACGGTACTGTGCAGTGCCTTCTGAGGAACGGTGTCCCCGAGAAGTTCCTCTCCATACTGCGCGCTCTATACAGTCTGACCTTGGGCAGGGTTAGGGCTTATGGTAAGCTTTCGCCTACCTTTGTGGTCTTCAGTGGAGTTCGACAAGGATGCCCTATCTCTCCGTTCCTATTCAACTTTGCCATTGAGGATGTCCTGAAGAACGGTGTGAGCGATTCGTTGAACGCTGGCGTGCAGCTCCTCGCAGATAGTCGAGTTGTTGACTTGGATTATGCTGATGATATCGTCTTGCTGGGTGACGATCCACAGGTCGTCTAACTTACATTAAATCGCTTGGCGATTGAAGCATCAAAGTACGGTATGTACTTTTTGCCATTCAAATGTAATGCTCTCCTCCAAGACTGGCAGGTGCCTGTGCCTTCACTCACGCTTGCTGGTGAGACACTAGTTGTGGAGAGCTTCGTCTACTTGGGAAGTTGCATCACTGCTGGCAGGGCTGTTGGAGACGAGATTTCGATGCGCATCTCGAGAGCACGCCTCGCTTTTTCTAGGCTGAGGCATTTGTGGCGTCGCCACGACATTCGTCTCTCCATCAAAGGGCGTGTCTATTGTGCAACTGTTCGTGCTGTGCTGTTGTACGGATGCGAGACCTGGCCCATTCGTAAAGCTGACATGCGCACGCTATCCGTCTTCGAACACTGCTGTCTGCGGTCCATTGCCCTTGTGTGGTGGCGGCACCACGTAAGCAATGTGGAATTTAGACAGGGTGTCTTGGGACGTGGAAGCCACTCGCTCGTGGAGCCCGCCTCACTGCATCAACTGCGATGACTGTGACACGTATTGCGCATGCCTGTCCAGCGTCACCCGCGTTGTGCTTTGTTTGCGGTTGCTGGACAGGGCTAGAGAAGACGGTCTGGTGGACAGCCTACAACATGGAGAAGCCGCATAAAACAGCTGACGAAACAGTTGGCCTCGGCCGGTTGTTGTCGACTACCTGGTTAGGGTTCGGGAGATGCGGATACTTGCTGGTTGAAGACCTTGGAAGCTATGGCTCAAGATCGATGTCAATGGCAGACGTGTGCGTCGGTGTGTTGCGGTGTCCCTTCTTCTTCCCCTTAAAAAAATAAACTGAATAAAGTTTCAAAAACTGTGCGGTAAACTGGACGAAAAGGCTTTTGTTGTTGTTAGTATTTTCTTATTATTTATACTGTCTTCCTATTCAGCCATGATTCCGATGGCACAATATCTGTACCACAGATTGTGTTGTATATATATATATATATATATATATATATATATATATATATATATGGTATAGGTATAGCCGGCTGTTCAAGTAAGGTAGTACGTTCACCCATGGTGCCCTCTCATTGGGGCCAGTTTCCATGCAAGGTTTTATCCGCACCTCCACGCCTTATCTGGTGCTGTGTGTTAACAATGAAGAGTACTGGCCCCATAGGCGCTGATGTTTTATGCACTTTTACTAAGCCATACTCCTGTAACCCATGAGCACCCGCAGGAAATAGCGTTCTATATTCATGGTGCATTATCACTCCGCACCCCTTCTTCTGTTTTCCATCACTCTGCTTTTCACAGATACGCATTTTATTTGCCTACTTGTTTAGTATTTGGATTTACACACCTTTCCATTACAAACCTACAGGACATGTAAATCCGCTGCATGTTTACTCTTCAAAAACTATCAGTACTGTTGAACTGGAGCAGAGCGATATAGAAGCTTAGATCAACTCAATGAGATCGAGTTGCTATCCTGGTTCAGATAGCATACCTTTTTGCTGTGCTAAATTTCTGAGATTCCGATATCCCCATACTGCTGCAACCTTTTTCTACGTCATCCATGAAGTCTGGCGTTGTTGCAGATACGCGAAACTATGCACTGGGTACACCACGATATAAAATTGGCTCATATCAAATACATACGGATTATTGGCCTAGCAGTCATACCTCTAATCTATGCAGATCAATGGAAAGGGCAATAGAAGCCAAAGTCGTGATATTCCTATCCTCTTAGAAGGTAACCGACACTTCTAATGATACGGTCATGTATAAGTTGTCAAGCACAATTTTATACCTCCTTATTCATTCCACTGACTGTGCTAAGCTCGTGATCTTCATACTCCTTGATATGCGTAAAGCGTTCGCTCAGATACCACATATGAAGCTTCTATCGAAAGCACATTCCTTCGCTTTCTTCTATTGCCATGTTAAGCCATGCATGTTAAGTCTATGCTTTTTTACACATCATAAACCATTGTTCCATGGTTCTGCAACACCGCCCGGCCTGCGGGCAAGCCCTGTCGCTTTAAACCACGGTTGATCCTTGACGTAGCGTATAATGATGAAACTGGCAGATGCACAACATTCTATGCTGTTAGACGATGTTGCTTCCACCTTATACACATGCTAACCTATCCAGGATGACCACTTCGTATCACTTGTCGGGCTCCAGTGTGTTCACGCACCGTAAATATTCTAGTTGACTTTTCACTCTGTAATTCTATGCATAGTCGCACGCCTTTCACTGTACCGGAAAGGTAGAAAAACCGACATGCTGTTGTTGATTTTCAACCACTGCTCATTATTGATGGCGCTGTATATAGGGATAGGATTTGATTATACAAATTCTCAACTATCTGGAAGGCAGGCAAAGTAGCGAGCAAATGTTTACAATCTAGAAGGGTCGAAACGCATGATTAGTGCTCACATAATGGTGCAGGGATTCCCCGCCAAAAAGTTAAGCCCCGCCACCCAAAAAAGATTATGAAAAGGGAGGATATGAAACTTGAGCTTTTACTCTCTATTGAAGACGGTGAAATTGAGACAAGTCATTAATAATTTGCATGAAAAGGTCCATTTTTCGGTGTCTTCGCCTCCAAACGAACTCACACAGGTAGCTGTCCACTAAAGATCGGTGTGTGCCGCATTGGCGCTTATTCTGCATCTTGTAAATGTGCCAGAGAGATTCGATGGTTTGTGTGTGAGCTCCAGTCGTCGGATCCACAAAGTTTTCGGTATGATTAACCGTTTGATGAGTATAACTCATGCCAATCATCAATTCAATGCCTTGGTATGATGCCCACATATCGGAAATGATAATTGAGCCGGGAGCGATGCAGGCCTGGATTGTGTCCAGCAGAGTGGCCGCAGTTCGATCTGGCACTGCATACAAGAACACTTCTTTTGTCTCCCTGCAAATCCCTCCGAAAATCCACTGCTGGGGAAGGACTCGCCCTGCATGGTTTTTACGATGTGATATTAGGGTTTCATCGATCTCGACATGTAGACCTGGGCGTCCGACAGTCGTTGGAGTCTGCAAACGCTGCCAGGCGCAAATTTCACGCAGAAAGTTCTTCCAGTCGACAGCGGTCGCGTGGCCAATAGATAACTCCTCTGAGCAGAATTTGATTGTTCAGATTTTTGGACCAGCAATAAATGAATAGGATTATTGTCCTGAAACCCGTCCTAGACCGCTGCAGCCAAGTACCCTTTCGAAGACCGATTTCTTGCCGACACTGTCGGGCATCACACCTCCACCTGTCAGAAACAGTTGAAAGTGTCATTTGGTGTCCTCGTCTGCATAAACGTTGATGATGAATCACTCCATAGCTTTGCAAAAAACGGATTGCTGTTTCCTTATCATGAACGACCGCCGAAAGCGTCAGAAAGTTCATGTCAGGTTTTATGTGCGAACGTAGAAACTTTGGACAAAAATGACCTTAGAAGCGGATAAGGAGTGTTTTTATGGGGCACGTTCATATGCATTACGTACACTGAAGCTGGCAAACAGTGGCGGGGCTCAACTTTTCACGCGTGCCCTTTTTGCACCATTGGTGGGGCTTGACTTTTCAAGTGTACCCTTTTTGCCTTAGTGGCGGGGCTTAACTTTTGCGCGTGCTCTTTTTGCATTAGTGGCGGGGCTTAACTGGAAAAAATCCTATATGGGAAGGCAGTGACAACTGTTCATGCGTCATCCGGAATCACACACGAAAGGGTCATAAGATGCCTTGAATCTATAGATAACATCAAGCGTTTCAAAGTGCACAAAAAATATTGGGTTTGGGGTCACACAAGCATGGTAAGTAGAGGACGTTGGACACGAGTGATTATTAGATGTTGGGTAGATCATATTCATCTACATTTGCTTTTGACGAGAAGCCATAGCCGGTGAGTGCATTAATTTGGTGCTTTTTAATATCGATAATAATGAGTTCATCTGTTAGGTGTCATATGTACATATATGACACCCCGCTGCATACTAGTTTTGCAGGAACCATGTCCTCTGGAAAAAGCTGTCCTACAGAGAAGCCTTTCTGCATTGGCGTTTTAACAATTTTGTCGATAACTATGTTGAGAAACCACAGTGTGTTTTGTGCAGCTAAGTGCTCACGGCAAATTAAAAGAACGCTTTGACGAAGTCCCTCTCACTTCGTATGAAAAGAAGGTCCACTGAAAAGTTCGCGCCTGGATACATCGGGTTCCATTTTTCAATCAGCTGAAGCTGATCTTAAAGCTTCGTATGGCATCATTCTTCGAATCGCCGAAAACAAGTAACCGCATACTATAGGACAGGATCATGACAAACCTTGCATTATAGATGTCGTTAGCATAATTCTTGGAGAACAACATGAGGAAAAGTTAACTATTATGGCACTTTCTAAGAGCACCATCAAAATTCGCATCTGATACATGAGCAAAAATATTTTTGACACGTTGCTCAGTGCAATAAAGTCATCCATCTTTGCACTACGGTTAGTTGACCCGACCGACGTCGCATCTTGTTCCCAGCTAGTTGTCTATGTTCGGTAGATAGAAGGCGATGGTTTCAAATACGAGTGCCTGTTCGCAGAATCATTGAGCACAACTACACGTGGTGAAGATATCATACGAACAGTGAAGGATTTGGTTGAGGAAATAGCCTTACAGTGGTCGAAGTTGGTGGGTAACTGAACAGACGGATCACTAACCATGTTGGGGGTTTGTTCCGGTTTCCAAACATTAGCTACTGCATCATATATCCTTATGTTTCCGCAGTAAAAATTCTTTCATCTGCTTTGGTAGACGCGTTAACCACGGTAGTGAAAATAGTAAATGTCATCCGTGGTAGTGCGACCTACACAAGAGTTTTCAGAGTTGTGCAATGAACTTGAAGGCGGATTCCATGTGATGTTATTACACACAGAAATGCATTGGTTATTACGAAGCAAAATGCTGCACCGTGTGCTCGAGCTCTGAGAAGAAATAGCTGTTTGTTAAAAGGAAGGAGCTGCTTAAGGGTAAGGAGAACGGGTTACACGTTGTATTAACAGAGAATGTATTTATTTCTAAACTGGCATATAGTGCCGATTTCTTCGGAGAAATATGACGAATTTTTAACTGCTCATGTCAGAGTTGCCAGTTTGCTCAACTAATTGCAGCTTTAACAGCGCAGAGCTGCTGTTGGCGACGTTTTGATGTGCCCAGAACTAACAGTGGTGGTTATTGGAAGAAATGAAATATACACATTCATAGATTAAGTAACTCTCCAATTATCATCAATGGTGCATTCTAGCAGTAAATATTTTCTTGATTTGATAAATCTCCACGTAAATGCCTGCGTGCTATGACCGTTCTCAGTGAATAAAGGGATATCTCGAGATACAGGAATGATGGTTTGGTCGATTCATATGGTTCTGCAAAATCGGGATTTTCATTAAGAAGTTTTGTATGCATCATTGGTCAGACTA
>CALYDF020007123.1:0-12777 GCA_944474145.2 Dicrocoelium dendriticum | reverse complement strand
GAGTACTGGGCAGTGATGATCAGGCTGCGTCCTTAGGACAACGGATAGTATTGAATACGTTGCATTTGGTTGGGCACTACTACGTACACCCGGTTACAGTTTACCGAGGATGGGTTGGCTTTGTCTGCCAGACGTAGAGTAGCGCAAGGCTCGGGGTTGTCAACAGTTGACTTGGCAGCGAGAAATGAAGTCAATGACATTCAAACTTAATACCATCGGTTCGTCTCGCCTTCCAGGCTGGAGTCCATGTGATTCGCGTTGTGTTTGGCTCGAGACGTTATAGGATATGGCTCGCAGTTGACCCCCCACTAGCCGGACAGCCTGTTTATAGTGTTTGGTGCTGAGCCATCTGCGGGGTCATGGTTGATTATAACACGCGGCAGAGTAAGCCTCAACCAACCTGTCTCGCCGATGCCGTCTTATCTTTGTACGATAGCCAGTCGTGACCGTATGTTGTCGAACCTTGTTGTGGGCGCCTCGCCCCATAATGTTTGCTTAGGACACTGAGGTTTTACACTAGGCCTCTTCCTCTTATTATACTTTGTTTCGCAGGTCGCTGTGGTTGTACCACAGCCAAGATGCTCGTAGGGATGCAAACAGTTGCACACTACCAATATAACAAACAACTGGCCATCATGCATTACTAAGTTTTTTGTCATACCACAAAATACTCTAATCCGTACCCCTTTATCTGAAATGTTCCAGCGCCAGTAATACATCCTGGTTAGTTCAAACGGTTACCATGCTTACATCGTCAAACACAATCCACCAAAGCACTTCTGTTCAACGACCGACCAATTGGCAAGCAAATGCGCTCAACGGTATCATTTTTTGGACCAGACTTCACCTTAGTAATGGAGACGTGATTTACAAAAGATGCTCCCGGGATTGTTACGATATAACGACCAGTACGATAGTTTGCTCGTCTTTCGATCGTTAGAACTTGACGATGGTCGCATGAGGTATGTATCCGACAACTTTTAAGCAGCACTGTTTAACGATCCCATTAAACACAGAGACACTGACACCATTCTTATACATGTCGTTACAGGAGACTTCGACTTTTTCAGGTTTCGTTTCCTCCCTTCGGAGTCCCAATGTACATGACTTAAAATCTTGAGGCACTGTTCCGTCACACAGCGAAACAGATTACCAAATGCAAGGTACTTAGAGGTGACTTTAACATGCTTGATGTTAAATGGATATCGTACATTGTGCCTACTAAGTATTCGAGCCCAATTTCTTCTCTACACATGCTTGGATAGAAGTGGTATGCTTAATCTCCAACAAGAGGAGACCACGACTTTGGTCTGTTCCCTACACTGGGCTGATTCGAAGCATATATCGTTCTTATGGTTAAATTTCAAGGCATAGATGGCCCTACTCTCTTTCAAAAGGCGAAATGCTGGACCCATGTCCAGATAATTCGAAGTCGGAGGTGGATCAGACAGTGCTCTAGAGTAGGAAATGCTTTCCACTCTTTTGTGATTTCTACCGTGGGACACTTTCTTCCTAACGAATGGAGTACAAATGGCTGTTGATGGGTTCTACGAAAACATCCCACATTTTCTGTATGATCTTGCCTCTAAAAGATCTCGGCATAATTCCTGTACAGGGAAATAGATTTACTTCCTCGGCAAAATGGCCCACACAGACGCTCCTCTTAGTAGATGCTACAGCAAAACGAAAAACTTCCTCACATTGTAAACAAAAGGACTACACATATAAGGCGGAACCGGCGCATAACTGATGAAAGCCACGCACTCAGTAATGAAAATAAAGATAGTGAGTTAACCAGACTAAGGAAAAGTAGAAACGAAATCCCAGAAACCCCCTTGCTTTGATCTGACACCTATCCGATATGCGGTCCAGCTCATACCAGCGAGATGTTTAACAATTATTTCTGCTCCGCCTTTGGCACTAATAATGAGCATCCTACGTAACTCGTACCTCTGTCTACCAGTGATGAGCCCGTCATAGTCAAAGTTGACCACCGAGACACTAAACATCCTATTTCCTACACTGATTCATCATGATATGGTGGCCCTGATAATGTGCCGCCAGTCATGATAAAAAGCAGAAGCGTCCTTATTATAATATCACTTTTGCATTTCTTTTATTTGTCTATGAAAATAGGTGTTGTCAGCACAGTGAAAGAGTGTTGTGACTGCCCTTCGTTACTAATCAGGCTATGCACATGGAATGAGCAACAAGCATCCACACACCCATATTTCTATCCTCTCCATGATGAGTAAACGTCACAAAAAGTCCAGTACTATTGAATGGTTGACGACACGAAGTCTTATCAACAGCTCACAACATAGCCTACTAAGGTTGTCATCTTGCATAAAATGTGAATTCGGATCCTTCACTCTCCTGGTTAATTCGCTTGTCTGCCATTCGTCATTCATAGTTATCTACTTCGACATGCAAAACTATTTGATCGCGTTCCGCATGCTCACCTTTTATCCAAACTTATCTACATGACATCGGCAGCCCCCTGCTAACAGAACGCAGGTAGTGCAGGTTAAAAATAATACAAACGCACCCATTCCAGTCACGAGTGGGATGACGCAAGGCAGCGTCCTGAGCACTCTGTTATTCAAATTATATATGAATGATATCTTTAATGTTTTTCTATCCGGAAAACATTTCCCATTTTCTGGTGACACAAACAGTATTGAAGGAGACTTGCAAAGAGTTATTTCTTTCCGATAATTTTCGTCAGGCATTTACATTATGAAGCTGACCAGTGTCACTGAGATACTTAAGACAAACCAACATTACTGATATTCTCCTGGTTCATAGTGTTAAATGAGGAAGACATCTCTCTGTGTCGACAACTGCCACGTGGTATTGCACAAATGTGAACTCAAGTCGGCTTCGTTTACCACTAACAGTGAACCATTGTTCCACTGCCATACCATTTGAGACTTAGCGACACATGGTTCTAACAGACTAAACTTCGCTGAGCACGCCGGAAACACTGTAGCTAAAGCTCGTAGGGTTTTCAGGCTTCTACTCAAAACATCCAAGTTATAAGAGTCGAGCAACGCGATGTAAAGCCTGCAAACGCGTTGATTGCTAGGCTATGGCTTCATGATCAACTACAATTTCAGAAAGAGTGCCCGCATAGCCTTAGAAGGAGTGCAGCGGTCATTTACCAAGCGCCTCCTAGGAGATTCCACCACACTACTAGACATTGACGGAGGCACTATCCAACATTATGTCTGCGCAGAACAAAGCTTAACCTAGTGATCTTACTTGGTGCCCTTACAAAAAAATACATTCACCAAACACAGAACAAAACGGTAGAAACCGACAAGACATGACACAAGTATAGTGGTAGTGAAAAGATGAAGGAAGAAGGAATCGTAGAATATTTCCCATATATAATAATCTATAGTATGGAAAATGCTTCCAAATAATATACGTGGAATCCAGATTTCTTAATGAAGATAGTGCTACTGATATATTAAGAAAAGATTGATGAATGAATCGCCTTACGAAATAGTAGCAAAATAGATTTGATCTAGATATGGGGCTATCAATTTGTAATCTGTCGCAGTAATGGTCCTTTGGAAAATATCGCAAAACTGACTTGATGGCGCTTTTCTGAAATATATGCTAAGATTAGTAGCAGCAAATGTTGTTATGACGACGAGGAAACCAGAAAAAACCTTTGTCTTCCCAGCGTTTTTTTCGTTTGATGTGCATTATTGTTTCGGTGTGGTTCTCTTCCATCCATGCACTCCACGACCGATGGCTTCGTCCTGGTTTGGACCCATCAGGTATAGCCGAGCTGGGAGTGGAACTCGGTGCATAGTGCTGGAGGCTACACCGTGATTACTAAGCCACTGAGCTCCGCTAGCCATGCCTAGGAGCGATTAGAAGTTGGTTTGAGGATTTTTGAGAACACGGCGTGGGTTTCGGATTGTGACACGTAGTCTCAGTTGAGATTAAAGTCAAACTGCCAATAAGATTGTAGTGGCAAAGCTGATTTTCGGGTTTTGGATACCAGCCGGACCCGGAAAAGTTGAACAGTGAAACGCACCAGATGTGTAGCAGCCTGGAGATGCCCCTGTTTGCCTGTGTAAAATTCTAAAGAAAAACAATTAGGCGACTGGTGCGGAATATTGAGTTGGTTGCTGAGTTCGATTTTTTGAGTTCAGCATCGCCCTTTTTGCTTGGCGCTAGTTTCGGTTGCAACGCGCGACTGCGCTGTGCTGTGCATTCTCCGTTCCCTCAGCTAGAACATCAACGGTGTCACTTTTTTATAGCTAGCTAACAGAGAATCGTTTACTGTATGAATAAAAGTTTGCCTGCAACCCGATCATGCCTCATTGTATCCTTATCCTGGCTTCCGCTAGAGGCTACGCACTTAAGGTTGTTAGGAAGCTCATCATATGTACATGTAACCAAGGTTATACGGATGATGGCTGATGGTTTACTTTCACTAGGGGCCCACCGGCACACTGCCAGAAGGGCGTGAAGTGCGGATAAAACTCGAAGACTTATTAATTATAGAAAATAGAAACTAGGAGACAGGTCCACAGATGGGTGTATTACTTCAGTTGAACGCTTGATTTGAAAGCAATAGGAAGCGCGAGAAAATACCGTGGACGATGGATGTCCAGTGCCCGGCAGGTACCGATGTAGCCCAATATGATTTTTGTAACCAACCAGTGAGCGGATGGCGCAAAGGTCATGTGCGCTAGACAGCTAATAACAATGGAATGCCTATTCCACGGTCGCGTACAGTGTTACAACCCTTACACAATACCAAGTCAATCACAAGGCAATTTTCAAGAATCCAAGAATCTCCACGAATTGTCAAGGATTCATTACGCAAAATCGTGGTGCTGTGCTAGCAAGGAACATAGGTGTTAGTGAAAATTGGAAAGTACATCAGCAGATCAATCAAAGAGAAAACCCACCGGATTTCCGGAAAAGTCTGAAGAGCAGACGAAAGATAAAAACTTTTGTCAACCGATCTGGAAACGTCTGTTAAATAAATGATCAACGATAGATGGCCTGACCTGCAGAGCGTAAATAATGCACTGTAAATACGACTCATTGTTTACAAATGCGCGCTTCCGCTCGCCTTAAAATAAGGAAATTGGACAGATAGTAGTACCTGAAATCAGAGTCGACGTGACTTTTTGAATAGCGGAGCGGATAACATGAAAGTCCTCGTCCCGGCACTCAACAGCTTTTCCATCACTGCAAAAGGTTTGCAGTACTTTCATGTACAGATCTGTCTTTTTATCCATCTTCAATCAGGTGATAGAACATTAGCGAGCTAATATCCAGCAAAAATTAAAACCACGTAGCGTCTTATTGCAGTCCATAATACGTTCGTCAAGCAAGAGCGCTGCACTACAAATTTGACATTGCAGCCGAATACATAATATACATTTGCTATAACTTCCTCATTGATACTGCTCGACAATACCGAATATTCGCTTTTCTAAAAATAACGCAGCACTTCTCTTCACGAACGATTATGTGCATAGACTTTGCGTAACAGCCATCAACATAACTCCTTCATCGCCAACTGGTAAAATAAATAAATTTCTGCCACAGTTTTATAAAATACTTCAAAAAATTTACTTTTAGGGTAAAACACTTTAAACGGCATAACTAACGTGTTGTACCAAAACACAAATTCAAGTAGCCCCGTTGCTGTGCGAACAAAAGTCCCCAAAACGCCTCAGCGAAATTTTCAAAAGTGTGAGTTCTCAAGGATCCACTATTATAGATCGCCAAAACAAGAACAATAAAGGCGGTCAGCCATAAAACAGATTAAACTATATTCACTGAGGGCTACTGACTTCCTTGCACGTTATGACCTCGGGGGGATAACTTAATTTTTGGCGCTCTATAATAACCTAGTATATTTTTTGAAAGCTTGTGGAAAGCAGTTTTTGAATAACCATGTAAAAGACAATTTTGACTATCGTCAATCGTTCCCTGATCTATTATTGCTTGGATCAAATACATAACATTGCTTTGACGCTTACTGGTTGTTCGGTTTTTCAGCCCGATTGACACCCAGGTTTCCTTTTTATTATGGTGCTTTTACCGTTTTATAGTGCTTCTGCAATTCTGCTCATTTTCCACTTTAAACCTGATCGTTGCGCTGGTATTTGCGACGCATGAACCCCTGGGACCTGGATGTTCTCCCAAATACAGCCTGCGGCAACTCTACCTGTTAAGGACAGTTACTGATTAGTCTGATGGTATGCAGCGTAAAGTTTGCTAACGCTCGTTTCACGAAAGTCACAGAGCGAACAATGCAAAATGCTGACAAACAGTGTTGTACCATTTATACTTGAGGAATGCACGCTCAGAAAGCGCAGCGACCGGCTATCTACGCAGCTGAATCTAAAGCATGCGCTTCCAAGTTCGCAGACGCTGTGATGGTGTTAATCCAGCGTGCGTCTCTTTCCGAGCTCCAAACTAAAGCTGCTTGCTCTAGGAAATCACTAAATATTGCGAATTGGGGAGCTGCATATGCTTGTCCGATTACCGACGGTCTATCCACTGAGGTCTGTCACTCAGTTAAGGTCGTTCATTCTTACAATCGCGCAGTTAACCTGGAACGTGCACAAAGTTGCCCTTGACGGCGTTGTATCCAAGCTACAAATGGAAGCCGAGGCGCGGGCATTAAGAGAAGTAAGAACAGGCGTAACAGCGAAATATACGCATAAAAACTACTCCTGAAACCGGGAGGTGGAAATCACTCAAGATGCAAGAGCCTGAGCTGCAAACGACAGTGAGTACTGATAATCCCTATGTGAGACAGGAGGTGCGCTCCCTTACGTTCACCCCCTTTGGTGCCTAACAATCATGTGACGTGGATGGTAGATCATGTGGTGAAAATGCACCTCGTCGGGACGTTGTTTACACAGATAGCAGTGTGGTTTGCAGCAAGGTCACTGAATCCACCGCAGCTCTTCCCACCGAGCGCATGCTTGATTACCTCAATTTGCGTGACTAGGCTTTCACCAACAAGTTTCCTTGGCAGTACTGTCAGGGCGCACATCAAGTTGAGTAAGGTTCCGGTTTGTTAACTAAATCCACGGCTCCGTCGGCTTAGAGAAGGTCTCTCCACTCCAGAAGAACGCAAAGCGGTAATGCGATTCGCCTTCTAGCTCAAAATACCAACGTCGGTGGGCAACCAGACCTTCCGTTAGCGGAAGGGGTTACAGGGAAGCCATCCGGGAGCCTTAATCCCGGCGTGCAGCTATCGGGCAAGTTGGTTTTCAGACGGTCAGCCTGGGGCCGATTCCATCCTGCCAGAGCATATCCTATTTGCGCACTAACCAAGGCTGGTCGCGCCGAAGTCTTCCACCTAGTATTCATTACTGTGCGTAGCCTGAGGAAAGATATTTCTCGGAACGCCTGCTTGCAAGAGGATTTTGCCCAGGTATGTTTGCACTTACTGAAACCTGGCTAAAAGAACTCACAGAAGGCGAAGAGTATTAGCCTGATTCCACACCATTCCGCGCTGAGCGCTGGATCCCCGCAATCAACTGGCAGTGAAAAGAAATCAGTGCACAACCACCTACTTGAACGGTAATAACGTTTCCCCCAAAAAGCAATTTTATCTTTTCGACTACGTAGGAAAGACACGGGTGTTGGCCCTCTATGGTCTGATTGCCTGGGTCAACCGCAGCAGCTGCATTAGGCATCATAACCAGGTCTCGCAGAAGATTGGCCCGCAGCAGACAGTCCTAGATAGATGGACTGTTTACATGGTTCCTTCTCGGGGTGGGCTATGTAGCAGTCTGGCGGTTCCAGGCTGACCTGTGTCATAAGGCTGGACCTGTCGCAATGAAGCTGGACCTTATCGTCATGCGATGGTTGTGTGCCTCAGTGGTCCATTGTGCAAGGCTGCGTGGTGCTTTGGCACCTTCAGAGCCACTCATACCAGATTGGTCAATGGTTAGAGGCCAGCCAAACTCAGCCTTCTGGTCGTCCGGGTTGGGGGTTTGCATGAGGATGACAACTTATCCCTTAAACCGGACACTTTGTAGCCCAACGCCAAACCCGCAGCTTCGCGGTATCGTTTTTAAACTAAAGGTTTTGGTTGAGAACCCCAATCGTTCTCCTGTCTAGTCTTGAGCAACCTGACAGTATCCTGGCTAAGCAAACAGGGAAGCTCTCTTCAAACAAAATCCTGATGCTCTGTCTACCGGAGAGGATAATCAATGGTGGCCTATCTACTGCATCGAGCGGGGTGGATCAGGGATTAGATGCTACTGCCTTTATGGTCCAGTCCCAACTTCCCCTTTATCTGCTGCTTATCAGAGATCCGCCTGCAAGACTCGAGTGCTGTGCTCAGTTGGCGATCTTCTACAGTTAACACATGCAGTAGCTTCTCATTGCGTCTATCCGGCGACGATGCAGCTTCCAGCGCCGGCTAAGCCGGTGTTGGTATTGCCCTGAGTCCCCTGGCTGAAGCCGCTCTGAATGAGTGGATTCCAATCAGTAGCCAGTTGTGTGCGGTCCGATGGGCTGGCTCATTCAAAGCTTCGAAATCGCGCGGTATTAACAGGTGTCTATTTGGCAACGCTGCCTATGCACCCACAAACTGTAGCGATGGTTCGGTAAAGAACGACTTGTAGAGCTAACTGACCCAGCCTCTTCGTCACAGAAGAAGAGCAGCACTGTTGTGTTAGCAGGAGACCTGAACGCACGTTGGATTGTTGTCCACTGATGAAATACATCTGGGCGCTCAGCACTGTGTAGGCTCCCGTAAGCTTGACGGGGTGCGGTTACTTCATTTTTGTGAAGATGCATGCTTATTTCTTGCCTTCACTAACTTCGGAGACAGAGCTCACCGGAGGATGACTTTGCGCTCACCAGCATTGAAGCAGCCTTGGATGCAAATCAATCACATTGTTTCCAGTTGCCGCTGAAGGGGCTGCATCCAGACCAGTCGCTCGATTTGGAACACAGGTGTGGACGTCGACCATGATCTTGTATGAGCTGACCTGTGGATGCGTTTTAGCGGACGACCACAGCCACGCTGTAAACGCAGGCATCAGCCAAAAGATGGAGCGAGCTGCTCTGAATGCCTGTCAAAGTATGCTGATATGCGAGTTGTGTAAGCGCTGAGGGGAGACAATTGAGGGTCACTGGTCTCATGTTAACCAGACCTTACCAGCAGCAGGCAACTTGCACGTAGTACGTCTTATAACCAACACGGATATTGGGCGTCTTCGCGGTCTCTGTAAAGTATCGATTCTCGCCGGCATATTCCGTCTGAAAGCGAACACAAGGAAGCTCGCAAAGGGCTCCGGACAAAACTCCGTGCTAGCTTGATTTAAAGCCGCAAAACTTGCCGGTCTCCGTGAGTCAGAGATGGAAGCGGCTGCCATCCTTGGTAACCACACCTAGTTATTCCGTCTGTTACGGGAAACGGTCAGCAGAAGACCTTGTCTTTGTTAAAATGTTTATGACAAGTGTGGCATAGCGTTAAGCGCCTTGGGCTTAACATGTTCAAAAGCAAGTTATTCGGCCAAAATTGTCTGCTTCATCACCAGCCCGTGATCGCCCTGCTCCGTAGACTGTTTGCTTAGACCCGCCCTCTCGCTTAGAATTCAAACGTCAGAACGGACTGGTGAAGCTAAACAAAGCCGTGGGACCAGTTGTGCTTCATCCAGCTTCGTTCAAATACGAGGCTCTGCTCCTGTTGATGATTTACATGAATTACTGGTGAAACTGCGGGCGCATGAAAGTATCCCAACCGACTGGAGCCGCTCCGTTATTGTTCCCATCTTCAAAGGAGGCTCGCGTTCGGAATGCCGCAACCATAAAGGAATCAATCTGATCCCAAATGTACCCGAATTACTTGCCACCATAATCCTTCACAGACTGGCTGGCGCTCTTGAAATCCAGCATCGTGAGGAGCTAGCCGGGTTCCGTCTGAGTCGTGGATGCCTCGACCACCTCTTTAGTTTGCGTGATCTGTTGGAGTACCTTTACACATATTGGCGGCCCATCGTAGTCTTGTTCCTCGAAGTCAAATTTGCCGTCGACTCTATTGATCGCTGTGCACTTTTGGACTGTCTACCCAGGATAGGTGTGCCCGAACACTATGCAAATGTTATCCGAGCACTAAACACGCGCAGCACGAGCAGAGTGAGGGCTTACGGCAATCTGTCGCCGCACTCCAATATCTCCAGCGGTGTGAGACAAGGACTCCAGTTGTAACCCGTCCCCTTCAACGTCGCTATTGACGAAGTTCTGCAGATTGCCTTTAGAGGACAGGACGTAGGTGTGGTGGTAATCCCAGGAGAACGACTGCTTGACTTAGAATATGCAGACAACATTGTCTTCATCTGTGACAGCGCTCAGACTTGCCAAGCTGCACTGGGCAGACAAGCACTAGCTGTCGACCGCTTTGGGCATTGCTTTGCACCATCGAATTTCAAAGCTTCCCTCCAAGCTTGACCGGGATCGCCTCCTGCGCTGACCCTTGGTGAGGATCATCTAGATGTCGTTCCGAAGTTCAACTACCATGGAAGTTGTATCCGCGCCCATAGGATTGAAGATGAGACCACGAACCGTATATCAAAAGCTCGAAGCGCTTTAGCTAGTATGCGCAACTATGGCGGAGGCGCGACAGCACTCTCGCTCTGAAGGGTAGAGTGTACAGTACAATAGTACGTTTGACTTTACGGTATGGTTCCAAAACCTGGCCCCTTAGGTAGGCGGAAATAAAGAGGCTAGTTACATGCGACAATCGGTGCCTTCGCAGTTTGGCTCACGTCTGGTGGGAACACCGCGTGAGCAACGAGAGTGTTCGGCGCCTTGTTCATGGCTCATGGAAAGGAACTGAACTGCTCAGCACCAGCATTTCACGCACCAGTCTCCCATGGCTCAGACACGTTTTGCGCATGCCAGCCCACCGACATCCGCGACGTGCGTTGTTTCCTCGCCGGAGGTGTGGATGGAAGCAGAGGAGGGATGGCCAAGCGCTGACTTGGTCGAGAGGAATGAAGATCCTCACTTCGGAGTACGCAGCGGTTGGAGCATCACGGCTCGCTGAATGTAGGCCAACAGACGAACACATTTGACCAGACATACATACTGACATGGCTGGGAGCTGAACTCAGTGGCGTTACTGCTGTGCTGTTATCTGTCCCGCCCCCTTCCTTTTAGCCTCCTTCTCTAACCACGATCTGATTTCGCAGCGTAACATAATTTTACATCATAATTGTTCTCGTTGTCTAGTAGCTGGCTGCTAGCTTTCCGCGACGTTGTCCATCTGTTGCTAGTAGCTCAGCTGGCATGCAACTGTTGTATTTATTTTCTTTTATGTATTACGGCACGGTAGCTGAGGTGCTTTACCTCACCAGCTAACGTGCGTAAGGAATGAATACTGGTGTAAAATTCCAATAAATTTATTCCATTCTACACCTACGCGACCGGTATGCTTTGTAGAAATGATCGATGGATTCGATTGCTTGACTTGCTCATTGCCAAATTTGCTTGGCGCTGGTTTCGGTTACAGCGCGCGACTGTCCTGTGTGCTATGCATCCTCCGTTTCCCTAGCTAGAGCGTCAGCAGACTGCCGCGTAGTGGCGCCTTATGAACTGCAAGTAATGTGGACAATAAAAATGAGTTACATCAATTTTGCCTCGGAAAATTCGGCTATACCAACTATTTACAAAAAATAGATGAAATCTTTGAAATGCGGTTCATTGCTTCTTTAAGTGAGGTATAATGAACTGGGTCGTCTTTAACTGTTATATCGACTTGCAACCATGGAGGCTGACTTCATGAGTATCTTTCTTTGACATTCGTTTTATGGCCTTGATACATTCGCTTTATTGTTTACTTATTTTGCACCGCAACAACTTCCATTTTGTTTGCTGTATTAGCAACGGTAGCAAGTATCATAGCGTGAAGTATGATTGCACCGTTTAGAACTGCGTGTGGCGTAAACGCCGCAAAACTAGAAGCCAAGGAATACACCAAATCTATACCATTTCCGAGTCAACTTAAGTCAACAGAGAAAACAAATTGGTTCGCAAGCATTTTCAATTTGGCGCATAAACAGTTTCAACTTGGTGCGTTTCAATG
The DNA here is from genome assembly GCA_944474145.2 of Dicrocoelium dendriticum. Classification (NCBI taxonomy): domain Eukaryota; kingdom Metazoa; phylum Platyhelminthes; class Trematoda; order Plagiorchiida; family Dicrocoeliidae; genus Dicrocoelium; species Dicrocoelium dendriticum. The sequence continues at coordinate 677 of CALYDF020007123.1, read as the reverse complement.
TTTGGCTTAGGTGCATATGCGCGCCATCGAGTTGCTTCCTCATTGGTTAGATGCCCTCGGCTAACAGGATGCCGTGTATCACTATGGAGCGGGCGTGTTAAAACTTTTCGGCACATGCACCCATTTGTAGTATAATCTAGCACGACGGACCCCTGAGCTCTTCTTATCCACAGAATTAGGCTTCAATAACATAAGAATGAGGTGGAGTTCATCGCGGTACACTGAATTTGCACCGCTGTTGGTTTATGTTGGCAAAGTGAAGGCGGTTGAACTTCCATGGAAATGCAGCTATATTAAGACTTAATACCTTTGGCTAAAATTCCTTCCGACATGCAGCGCTGGTTTGTTTGATGCTAGGTGTTATTGAGGAATGCTATAACCTTGTGTCTAGTTACCTTTCAGGTCTGTTTAGGTACTTTGTTTCGAATAGATATAATGCGAGAATACAATCTCACACAGCTAAGTTGTGGCAAATGAGAGAAGCACGGCCATAGCTGTCTACCACGACAAGGTACACCTAGTTCGCTTTGCACCAGAAATTACATGGAGAGAGTCTGTTAAAAGCTTTTTGAAAGGAAGAGTCTTAGGTCGTCTCCATGCAGTTTGTATGCATGACCGGAGACATTTCTCGGTATTGCTGTCAGAGCAAGACGATAACTATCGCAGTAAGATGCTTC
>CALYDF020007122.1:0-12770 GCA_944474145.2 Dicrocoelium dendriticum | reverse complement strand
TCAAGGAATCTCTCATGTACTGACACCCATTTCGCCTTCACTAGCGGCTTCTGCAACTTGTTCCAATATTTCTCCACTCGACGCTCGAAGCATAGAGGTTTCGCGATGTGCTTCAAAGTCGGTACCACTATTTTTTGCCGGTATCCGCCTGCAACCATACATATATATATATATATTTATATATATATTTATATATATATGGAATGAGGCCGTTGTAAGTGTGTTTCAAATTCACCTCTAAATCATTTGCTACATATTGCAGCTTGCAGTAGCACTTGTTTATTTTCTATTCAATAACAAATGTAACTCACAGCTCTTTCTGCTCATTCTTCATAATATAGAGAACGGTTCGCGGAATAATAGTTATATGTTGTTCCAAAATACTTTGAGATCCGACAACGTACCTGGTCCAGGGGACTGATGTGGAATGTTTACAATGTATTCTGTCAAGTCTTGTCAAGTGACATGCAGACTTATGCATGGTATAACCACTTTCACGGTGGTCACTATTATACTTTATTACCTTAACTCTCTACGTGGTACATCTATCGGGATCCATGGTATAGCAAGCTAACTAACAAGTAAAAAGTTTCATCTTTCGTTTCCGACGACACCTACAAGTTTGTCACAAGCACACATTGTTACCGTTCCTACCAGGAGGTAGCACGTACTCAATATCGATAAACTGGAGCGAACGCAGCGGTAGACTCATCATCATTCCTTCCAGGGTTGCGGTCGCAGTTGGAGTCATTTCTTCATGTAACTTCAAGATAGGCATTTCTGAGTTTTGTTACCTTCTCGGATTACGGTGCTTTAGGAATCAGTGGCGCCATACTGCGATACCAAATCCATGAAACTGAGAGTTTTCCACGTGGTTCGAGCAACATGAAGTGATATTAATGCCTGCAGATAGCATTCTTCACCCAAAGCATCCATCAGGTTATAGGTACGCACACGATCTAAAATGGATTTGATGGTATTTGGTGTGCACCGTCAATCCCATCGTTATTGATTTGTGTGAACAACCACTCAGCTATTTGCTGTAGGATCGGAATGGCCGCGATCCCGTCCAAACAATTTGCCGTTCTATTGGGGATAGCGCGTCACAGTGCGAACACACATCTGTTGATGCGACCCAACGACCACTACAGGTTAACGATTTTATTCCGTCTGTACATCCGTTTCTCTCGTAAACATAGTTCAACTATTCTTTGAGGGGATAGACTGACAGCTATCAGGTAACCGGCTACAAGATTAGGCTTGCTGTTCCATGTTTAGTATGCAAACAAAGAGGAAATCACTGGTAGTTCACAGTGTTGGAACAGCGTGCTACAAAGATGTCTTTACTTCTGACACTGCAGCGTTCTGCAAATAACCTAGGCTCGCTTCATCGTCAATCGCAGCCTACACCAATAATGTGTCGGGTGATGCAAACAATCAACCAGTACCTCAAAACCAAACCGTGAGTTCCTAAGCGTTGTGACAAGCACTTCCCATGCCACTCGGTGACCTAGTAATCAAGTGGCCACCCGTCAGCTTCTACACCCAGTACAACACTTCAACATTGGCTATCTAGAGATGAGCAGCCACGCAGGTACGAAATGTTCGTGGTACAATTCCATTGGTGTGCAGTATTTCCCAGCTACCCCACCTCCTTAAATTGTTACAGTAAATAGCTTTAAGTTGGAATCCGAAGCAAGGAGCCTTAGAATCTAACACGCTGCTTCCTGACAAATACACCGCTCCAATAATTGTCTCTAGGTTGGGACTACGACGGCATATAATAAATTTCCGCAAGCACAAACCTTTTATTTGTTACAAGAAAATAAGCATTACATTTTCCATAAGTACTTTCCGCCAACTTTCATTCGTTGTTCCATGAGCTCAAGCCATCTGGAGAAGCAGCTAGGCGATGCCGAAGCGGATAAAATTCGAAGCAACTCAAGAAGGGTCTCTACTGCAGCTTCTGGAGGCTCGTGGTGGATTCCACGCATCATGAGCTTGAATAAGGGAGCAAAATTTATACGCAGAGTCAAGTCTGCACTGTAAGGTGGGTGACCAAGCTCCCGGTTAGGTTCTCTCGCCAGTACATCTACGACGACAGGTGACCTGCGTGCAGGTGTATATCATGGTGCAGCAGATCGCTCGTGCTCGAGTCCTTGGGCGGCGTCACGCTAGAGCTTCAGCACTAGTGGCAGACAGTGGGTGGCATACCAGGCTTCTGTGACTGTGTCTTGCCGAACGAGTGGTACAGCAGTCACCTGACTGGTTTGAGCACGAACACAGGCACCAACTGCTTGGCCCTTCTGCGCTCACACCGATTTCCGAGGCGGCGCCCCACCAACTGCTGTCCACTGAGCCGATTTTTGCTTAGTCTCTGGGTCGAAACTGTACACCCAGGTCTCATCACCACTGGGCATCCCCAAACAGCATTGGAACGTCCATCGTGACATCTGGCAAGCATGGGGAAGCACCAATTCGCCCGAGCTGCTTTCTGGTCTTCACTGAGCTTATGGTTACCTAACGCGCGCAAACCATTCTGAGGCTGATGTTCTCATGCACAATGATGTGGATTGATTCCGATGAGATTCCGATGGATTACCCAGCCGTACCATAGTAACCCGCGTGTTCTACTCCAGTATCTCTTGCGCAGCAGCAATGTTGTCCGCTGTGGTCACTTCCACAGTTCGATTACATCGTGCCTCATAATCTAGGGACAGTCTGCCCCGCTTGTGTTCCATAAATCACTCAAACCCGGTACTTCTTGGAGGTGCATCATCACCAATCGCAGCAGGCAATGGCTCGGCACACTAATGCTGTTTTAAACCACATTAGAAATCATCGAAATCCACTGCCCACCCCAGTGATATCAACTGGGTTTCATGGAGTATAGTGACCGTTATAACTTGTGAGCTGTGCTGTGCTACTAATATAGGGTTCTGTGAGCTGAAATCACAGAATAATATTCAGAATGGATTACAGTTCAAATTTTTTTGCCAGGTCATCTGCACCTAATCTGTGTTCCGTTTATACGGAAAATTGTTGCTCCGCCCTGGTGCCACACATTATGATGTTTCTAGGTATTCTCGGTCAGGTGCTTACTGTGTATGTTTTGTAGTGTACCGGAAAACGCGCTGTTTCAGTATCTTGCAACATTGGATTTACTTTGTTTTACCCTTCAAAAAGTCCACATGTTTTACTGATGGCACATCCGTCGACACAAATTGATTTGGAGAGTACCTTGCTGCACTGTTTCTCGCTTTGGTTGATTCTCTTCTTATTTTTGTAGCCTGCACAATATACGTTGAGTTCAGTCGCGTCCAACTTCTGGCTCCCACTGAACCCTGCGAAATACCAACAGCTGACGATGCACAGCGGCTTCTTCAACATATACGTTTCGGGACAACACGTCCTACAACGCGTGAAGAGTGAACGCGACTTGGTATAATTGTGAAAGATAGCCTTGGCAATTCGCTCCAATGTTCAAAATCAGCAAGTGTGGCGAACTTGAACTTGAGACTTTTGAGACGACATCTCGGCACATTTGAGGGACGGCTAGTTCCAATGTTGATTAACTCCTATATTCGGAGTAACATTAAATAAACAATTCAGGCCTGGTGTCCATGTTTAGAATGAGAAATTCGCCTATTGGAAAAGTCCCAAAGAAGAGCCACACAGGCAACGCGTGACTATCAGATCTAAGTTACCAAGTGCGTCTTCGTGTACTCGGTGTGTCCTCATCAGAATACCGACGGCTGCGCAGAGACCTTACTCGCACCTACCGGATACCAACTGAAAGCGAGCATCCATATATATCACTGTTGACCCTACCCCCTTACAAACAAAGACGAGGCAATCACCTGAAACTAATGACACAACACACCCTTCTGAATTGTAGAAAGTATGTTTACTCACTTGGAATCTGTTCTCACTGGAAAGCGTTACCATGATATGTGCCGAACGCACCAGACATGACGGCATCCGAAAGACTCTTAGACTTTCATCTTAGTGATAAACGCTACACAACAGTTTGATAAAGTGCAACGGTGTAACCACTGATACTTCAACTTCCACGTTGGAATATTTTGATTTTAATTTTCTTTGGCATGTCCATCCTGTAGGTCTTGTAAAGTTATGCTTTTTATTCCATTGTTCACTATTGAACTATTGAACTATTAAGTTGTCTGCTCTCTGTGGTCCGGTGCATATCGCCTTTATACGTATTTCGCATGGTAGCATATTACCCATTTTGTGCCACATTTTGATCGCATGTTTCGCCATCAGTTTGGAGTGCAAGGATGCTTTCATCACTCGGGGACCACACGTTTTATAGTTAGGTGATAGCGGTAACCGTGATGTCGAATTAGCGATAAGCTTTTCGAGTGAAAGCACTTCGTGAATAAAACGCCATTCATCCCAATCATGCAATTTGGCCTCTAGTTGGCTTAATGTCTGGAGCTTGGTGACACACTGAACAACCTCTTGTTGTTTTCGGAAGTCATCCAGATTTTGTTTGCGTTCCTGGCGTTCGCTCCAAGGAACATCTGGAAGAATTCGAACAGTGCATGTGGTGGTACGGGGGCAAGTGGCTGACAAAAGAACTACCTGATTGAAGTGTTACCTGGACTAACCGTGGTTCATTATGTTATGATGAGATTGGTTGACGGACGAGGCGCAACATAGAGGCCGGCTTAGCTTGAACCCCATTAGTTGACACACAGTCCCACTGTTTCTTGTTGTCTAGTAGCTTATTTTTCTGGTGTTCAGTCACACTGGAGCGCATAAGAATGGGGAGCAGGTAAGCAGAGGCAGACTGTAGTACGCGGCGTATGTGGGCAAGAAGCGTTTGGCATGTACCATCAGTTAAACAAATGGACGATCGGAAGATGCAAACAAGAATAAAATCCAATATCTCAAAATACTGTATTTCGTGAATGATTCATGTTCCATAGAGAGGTTTTCCCCTAGAACGCAGATTGAGGAGAGCCTTCGATAGATGTCAGGTGGAGAGACAAGTTGCGGATGGAGAGTAGGGTAGTAGTTGTGGTGGGCGCAAATGGGCAGGGAGGGGTCGCAGGAAATTGATTTGATCCAGCATTCTTTGTGATTTATTATTTGTCTGTGGATTGGAGTGCTCAGTCTTGCTACCGCCTTTGGGAAACTGTATTTTCATTCCAGTCTTCCACATAGCGGAAACCTGATTCTGTTCCAAGCAGCGCAGAAAAACTAAGCCAAAGCTTCTGCTAGTTGTCTTACTGCTGCTCCCAGTGTCTCTGTGTGAATGGCATCGACACCCGGGGAGCTGTAGTTGCGCAACTACGTCAAATTCTGCATTCCAGCTTCAGTAGCAAAAGAAAGGTGGATGCGTCGTGGTGGCGGGCAGACAAGTTGGCACAATCACCAATGATGTATTACAGGTAAATTGCGAATGATTTACCATTCCCGTAGGATGGTTGAAGTGAAAGCAAACATAAGTGTACATCGTCAATTTAAGCGTCTAGCGCTTCAGATGCACACTCTTCATTTGAATATTTTAGAATGCATATTAAATTATTACCGTAGAGTAATATGTGGAAGTAATATGGGGGAGGTTTGTCTTAAGAACAAAAGAAACGACAACGCTTGGTCGTGCACCGCTTTATTGGACTGAAGTAATTGCTGAATGCAGTTGTAATATATCCGGAACGGTATTCCACCGCAGCAGCGTGTAAGTAGTGAAGCACAAAAGCTGAGAATGAGCACCGTTTGTTTGTGTTTGGTTGACGTAGACATCACTAATTATATAACGTAATGTAAAGATTACTTGATGGCAGGACGCTCTGAAACGTGGAGGAGTATTGCATCCGTAACGCGGCTGATGCTTCTGTAGCCGTTCTTGTTGGACCCTCATTCATTCGGAATAGAGGGAATCCTTGCCTCTTTCTTCATAGGCCATTGGCATATTTGTACACCAGCTTGTGTTTAGCGCTGAAGACTTTTGTCGTGCTTTGCTGAAATCCGCCTTGGTCGTATCTCAGCAGATGTGTGCAGTGTTTACGCTGGACCACGTATTAGTTCCAGATTTCTAGCGCTGGAGCTAGTCTATACTTTCGCTTTGCTGCGTTGTGTACTGACATCCATTTTCTAGTTCTGCTCCTAGCGATAGAAACTGATTTAGACTGATTGTAAGCTTTTGTCTCTGATGCATCTGCAACCATCCGATTGAATTTGTTAGCGAACTCGAGCCAGACAATTTTCCCGGGGTTCTTCAGCAAGGAACTACCAGCTTGTGGCGTTGACGCGCTGGGCTAATCGATCGTAGTGTGTGCTGGTTTGCACAGTCTCACAGTTCACGTTCCGATATTTCGCATAGCAAACGAAGTTGTAACAAATGACTACATGAGCACTGTGACCTAACGAGCAGTCTACAGCCAATGCAACAATACTATTCTCCTCGTTGGCAAGCACAAAGTCTAGCACGGATCGTTTTTTGCCTGTTCTGAACCGAGTGTGCAAAATGACATGATTGTAAGACGGCAAAGTGGTTACGAGCTCCTACAAACCGGCTTTGAATTGTTCTCCGATCACTCCAGGGTTTCTAAACAATGTACTTTGAAACGACCTATGATAAGGATGTGGGTGTACCTTTTCTTTAGGGTGCTTCTTATAGCATTCATAAGGTGGTAATCGGTGTCGGGAATAAAGTTAGTCAGGCTTTGCAACACGGCTGTAAGGCAGGTGTCTCTGCCTTATGACTGCAGGTGATATCAATGAGAATCGAGGAACCGCAAGTCTTTTCCCCACAGCTTCGCAATGTAGGTCGCTCCAGTAACACAAAATTGCCCCTTCTCCCTTTGTAAGTCGGTCATTGCTGATGGGTGTCAGACGCGGCAGCGAGACTTCGTCGTCCGTCATTTCAATGGGTAACCATGTCACCGTAACACCGATGATATCGCAGGGCCCAAAACCCTGGCGATCTTCCAGTTTGACTAGATTAATGAAAAGTCTTTTTGCATTCACATTCAAGCAGCCTATTTTCTCGGTCTCTAGGAGCCCACAGAGGGTTAAAGGAAACAAGTGTCTAATAATTCCTTCCGATGGGAGGTCAGCCCTTAGTCGTATTTTTGATGGGCTAATGATACATCGTCCGCAGCTTGATTTGGCCAAGGTACGTCCTATTCCTCCTCCGGACCTACTACCGAATCGTGTGAACAAACGATCATGTGTAGCTCCTGTGTGATCACCAGTAGAGTCATAGCTGGTATTTGCAAGGCTTCCTCAGCTTTTAACCGAAGTTCAGATGGAAGACATCTCCAATGTGTCCGCCAACATTCTACCATTTCCGTCGTTGTTTATTCGGAGTGAACTACGAACTTTAGGAATTTTGCGGTGAATCCTCTCTAAGTTGGTGGGGATATAATAAGAATATAGCAACGCCTTCGTCCAAGATATGTATGTTTCTCACCTGAACCGCACCTGAGTAAAATCGTGATTTCCTATCGTGGAAAGGAAGCACCAGTATGCCATGAATAAAGATAGTGCTTAAATGATTCTACATTCTGTGTTCTTCTGCAATATTCCTTTTCGACTGTCGCGTGCTCCAACGGACATCAGGATAGATGCGTATCGATCTCACAGAATATATGCTACGGCGCACCTGCAGAGAATAAAACGTTTTCTACATTAGTGGCCAATTCGGATGTCACACTAATAATTCTGGGTTCACCATAGTGTACGGAGTTCGGATGACGAGTAACTCAATCTAGGTTTGTGGGTTTGGCTTTGAGGTTCATCAAAGTGCACAAAGCTTTCCACTGGTCTTAGTCTTCAGACAACTTACTCCGTAGTGTGATGAGAGTAGATTCAGAGCATTCGCACACAACAGTCAGGGCATTATTGTTGGATCCATCTTTTGTTGAGCTGCAAGGTCGGGTGATCGTTGATCCTGGCCTTATGCCAGGTGATGTTGGACTGCTCTTTGTATCTCAATTCGTGGTAGCGGTGTTTGCAACAGATCAAGCGCTAAGCGTGACATCTCGTGTGACCACCGCAACGATCCCCACCTATGTGTGTAAGCGGTAATTGTACCACGCAATCCGCAGGATGACGCGAGCTAACTCTGGATTCCCACTAACTATTATGTAGTTGGCAAGCCGCATGTCGGGATCGTAGTCTAGATGACCAAAGCAGGCGCCTACGCCAATTTTGCTGAGCACTGACTTACCGATTATCCTCCATGTGAACGCATATTGATGTTGCCATGACTTCACTACACTTCTCACTGTGGAGACCGTACGCTCACACGATGCAACCCGTCCGGACCTCCCCGCCCACACATCTCGGACTTGCATCATCCGCCCGCTCCAGAGCTACGTATCTCCATGTTCCTCCCACGCCACTCTTTGACTGAGCCAAGCCACCCCAAGAGCGCAGCGTATGGCTTTCCGTTTCTCACACTGTATAGCAAACCAATTAACCAAGGGTTAACGGACTTAATGAAAGAAAGGTCAAAGTCCGATCGTGGACTCGGTATCGTTTGACTCTTTTTGTATGGTGGCAAGTACCAGTCGCATTCATTTTGGACATTGTGAAGACCGGTTGTTTCGGAACTGATTGGGCATTTTCGTGGTATGTACCTATTGCATTTTAATTACTTTTTGAATAACACCGAAGTTAACGTCCCTGCTTCATTTCTTGGTTGGACCCGGGAGATTTTACACGCCACACGTGCTCCCCAAGCCAATTTCTCACTTATACATTGACTACATCCTCGGGGGACTCGACCATAGACCCTTCAGTTGCAGATGCAAAAGATTCCTGTTCGGCTGATCCATCCTTGTTAATGAATGAAGTTGTAAAGGTCGGTGGGGTTTGACCGATTGGACGTTTCGGGTGGCACCTGCTTTTCGAGGTTCTGAGTAAACTTGAATATAAGGGCCCCGTTTTTGTTTTCGCTTGATGTTCTTCCAGTTATGGAGGAGGTAAAGGCAATAGGGACCTGGCCATTCGTGCCATTCGTGAAGCAACTTGTGCACCATTGCTCTGCCTAGTGGCTACTAAGCAGTTCTAGAGCACACTCGTTTCCCGTGCAATAATCTTGGAATTAAATTCGCCATTGAGCTTCTGCCAATAACCAGTCGTACTTTTGGACTAATGGAATGGTTGCATACGCGGCATAAGACTATAGGATTGCTTGGGAGCTACTTCGATCTCTGCCCTCTCGTTTAAAAAGATGTGCACACTTTGGACGATACCGCTTGGGACACCGTGAGCAGGCGAAACCTAATTTGATCAATCGCTTGCCTTCTCCCAAACCGCATGTACCCGTCGCGTTTGGCCCTTTCAACTTTGCATCCACTTGCGTGGCCTGTGAATTGGCCGTTGCCACTCTCTCCCAAAACATCCCCTTTTGCGCTATCTGCTGCAAAATATCAATTTGTTTGAATATTTTGAAGAATGCCTTGGCTGAGCAATTGCAAGATCACCGAGGCCGCTCAACTCCACTGATTCTTTGAAAAGTTTCCGAAACACCACGCATAACTCGCAGTTTGCTCCTTTTAGCCAAACGGGCTATCAATAAACAGTTTGACAAATCTTAGCTTCGTCCACTGGATGAGGAATCTTACAATGCGTTCTATCCATATACGGTCGTTGCTCAAAGATGCGGAACTGATTATTTAAGTGACATCTGTGCACTCTTTACCCAGTATGCTTTTAAAATTGTAAAGTTCTCATATTTACTGATGCTGTTTTAGCACCTTTGTGGTAGAGAGTGTAAAATGCTGCAAATGCATCCATCTGTGAGCATAAAGCTTTCCTTGACTTGACTTGGCTTGACTGTTACGCAGTATAGTGCCGTGACCTGACACAGTGAGCTAGTTGATGTCGATTGTGCAACCGAATAAGACGAACCGTTAGTTAGAAAAGTTCGGTGAGGGCGGACTAGAGGACGAAGTGGCTGCGTCGATAGTTGTGATGGGTTATGCCGGCGCATTGGTTGACATGGTCGAAAAGAATGGCGATTGGCTGGGTTGTCGATCAACTCCAATGGAATGTTGGACGGGAACGAAGGTATTGGGAACTGCATGAGAGCTAGTTCAAATGGTATTAGGAAAGCAAGACTTTGATTGACATGATCTCCTCAAGAAATATTTCCGGAAGAGTGTACAATAATCACCGAAGGGTTTGAAACTGGCGCATCGCATTCTAGTGATAGAGCAACATATCCATCACAAACAAGACGTGGATAAGCCGTTGTAACCATGCGAATAATCCGATAGATAAGTATACATCCTGCAGGCTTAACACATCAGCGTCAAATGAATGGAAGCATAATGATGTGCAGCGAAATGGGGAGGGTAGTCCGCAAAGAGGCCAAAACGTCGATTCGGATCGGCCGCTTGGCGGCGCAGCAGATCGGATTAAATGAATCCGATTGTTGAATATACTTCTGACAGCGCTTTTTGCTGTGCTCAGAAAGATGCTGAATTCCGGATCATTGAAATCGCTAATCTGCGACGAAAAAGGAATGGGAAATCGCAAAAGCCTTCTACTAAATTTGCTGCTCAAGTTATTCTGGCACCGAGTGAAAAGCGACAGATGCCGTCAGCGTGTGCTAAACTGATGGTCATTTGTGCCGAGTTGACAAATTCAACCACTATTCTCTTTAATCCGGGTACTGACACGGATGTTGAGGCAAGGGACACATCACATGTTGGACAGGGAATGAAGTGGGACTGAGCTACCCGTAGTCTCCCTGTATAATTGGAAGGCTCAACAAATATTGAGTCAAAGAAACCAGAGCAAAAGACGTAAGCTGCAGTTGGTTAAACGTCGCCAGATTAGGTGCAACTATTTGCATCCCTTGGGGTTAAGCAGACTGCCGTTAATGAAAATTCCAAAACCATTGTGATAAATACACCTCATCGAGGTGATCCTTTTATGGGTAGCAGCATTATATGGTATAATGCAGCGGAATCCACTGCTGACTTTCTTGCTAAACACATTTTGATCGACGTTCATTGGTTTAAAATGTGCATAACAAACTTCTTCCGCCTGGGTTTCCCGGCGTTACTGTCAAGAAGCTGACCAGACGGTGTGCTGTCACTGCCGGCTCGCTAAACCCCTAATGGCGCTTATTATGTGGGGTTATCTATCCCGGAGGAACGCAAAGCGCTTTTGTGGTTCGCTTTTACACTGTAGAGGACAAATGTTAGTCTTCAACTAAATCTCATGCCAGATGATAGGCTGAAACTAAGGGATGCCATCAATGAGTAAATAAACAGCAGAGCGGCTTATGAACAAAGTCTTCGGTTATTGGGTTTTCTGATGGTCAGTTGGTGGCCCATTTCCACCATGGCGGTGTCCATTCTGGTGGCGCAAGCTCAAGGTATGATCATTGCGATTGCCTTCAGATAGTGTTCAGCAACGTGTGCAGCTTAGGGAACAAAGTGTACGAGTTATGTCTGCTTGTAGATGGGTTTCGTACCGATATACTCACATACAATGAAACGTGGCTGTCACAAGACATCACGAACAGTGAAGTATGTTTAGCTGGTTAAACACTATTTAGATGGGATTGATTCGTTGACTGACAAAGCGGGAGCGTCGTGGTTTATGTTAACTGCAGACTTGACGTTTTGGGGACCTACGTGCTTCAGTCACTAAGCAAAACATTTGAAACTCTGTCGACTGGGATTAGCAATTCTTTTGCCCAATTTACGGTTGTACTTGTTTATATAAGTTCTGGGAGTGCATACAATGAACTTCATGACTCCATTCACCTTCATTCCGTAAACTGGTGTGTGGTATTGGAGGATTCAAATGTACCAGACATTTGCTGGACAGAGCATACATACATCACAGTGTCAGTTACTTTCGGTGCAGACCTACTTAAATTTACGTTACAAGTGTCGTTGCAACAGTCCTTAGACCTCCCCTCTAGGTACATGCACACCTAAGTCCCTTCAATTTTGAACATCTTGTTTGCTAAGCTAAGCCTTTGTGTTCTTGGGATCAGGTTTGTTTGCGCTTCAGTTTTACTATGTCTAGACGCTGTTCTAATGCTGTTGAGTCACGTTCAAACCTATAGCACGCAAACCATCAAGCAATGCTAGCCAAGACATTAGTTTCGAATTTTGGGATCACGTGGGACGATACTGTCCAGGTTGAGTGCGATAAATTTACGTCCTAGCTCACAAGTGGCTCGGATCCCTGCATCCCAGTCATCAGGAGAAAAGAGCTACGAGACGTCTTGGGCAGATTCCACAGAAAGACATGTGTTCATAAATAGTTATAAATGCTGGCGGACTTACCGAGACGAACCATCCACCGGTACTTATGATAAGTAACGTAAGGCTAGAAATAGGTGCAAGCAACAACTGAGAAGTGTTCAGCTCATGTTCAAGAAGATTCTAGTAGATGGAGACTCAGAGAATCCGAACAATGTTCTTTGCTTACACCAAATTGTGCTGCGGTTCCAACTCGTCAATTCCAAATTTAATGCGAGTTGACGGTACACATGCTCAAGTTCCCGCCATATGGAAGCTTGGAATAACAACCCCGATCCACAAATGTGGAAGCAGAACAAACCACTCCAACTACCGCCCAGTATCCCTTCTTCCTATACTCTCCAAGATCATGGAATACATAGTTACCGATGCACTGATGTGCTATCTGAAAAATGTAACATCATTACGCCTGGGCAGCACGGTTTCTGCCGACAGTGGTTATGTGCAAGTAATTTATTACTCGCACGCAGTAGTTGGACCGAGGCGGGTGACGCTAAAGAA
>CALYDF020007121.1:0-12764 GCA_944474145.2 Dicrocoelium dendriticum | reverse complement strand
GCAATCAAATCTCATCCTACGGGTGCAAACGTCCCAAAGCGCGCGCCACTCGTTCAGTGACCAATCCCAAATCAACTAATAGCATATCAGACCAGTTTAGGACATGGAGGACACTTGGACCCACCTACGGCGTGGTAGGGTTGGGCAGTTTGGTGGGTGCCATGTCGCGCACGACACAAGTTTACGGGCACGACTGGCTACACTGAAGATCCACGCATGCTAGGGGACACTCGTAAAGCTCATGTGACACCATCTGAGCTAAGCGGTCACCCATAATCCAGGTAGCTTGTAGTGGTTGCTGTGGCACGTAGCTTAGCTTGCATGTGCATTTCTAGGTGAAATTTGATTGTGCGGTATGTCCGCGCACGTCCTTGCTCCACTGTCCGTATACTGACTGAGTCCGAATGACTTAACCGTTGGGAATAATGACAACAATGCCGCTCACACATTCCGTTGTTGAGGCTCGGCTGACATGGAATTTTAGCTAGTGGCGCCAGAGAGCTTGTGAACCGGGTGCGGCATGCTCACGGAGAGCAATGTTGAAAAGTCTGCGCTTTACGGATGTGGCAGTTCGAATCAGTTTGACTGCGCGCATCCTCACCGTTGTTGAGCGACGTGTTTGATAGGGCGCCCGAGATTGTACTCACCTATTGCCTTCATTACGCCGTCGTTCGATTGAACTTGCTCCTGGGGAATATTTCATCTCATTGTCTCATAGTTCCCATTTCGGTTGCTAAAACAGGTAAGTGTCTGAGTGTGTCCTACAGCCGTTCTTAAACATGATTAGAATTGTTGCGAAACAGACCGAATGTGGTAGATCGTTCCAGGGGCAACATACGTAAACCGGGAAGAGATTTCCGCAACACTCCGGCCGTTTATACTTTTTGCCAGTTTCAAGAAATGAGCTCAGTTATGTGTTCTCGTTGCCCTAAAGTAAGCAGCGGCGCACATGCGTTGGTCCACTCAGTACAAGCTATTCAATAACCGATTGTCAGGTAATCAGCGATCCCCTTGTTTCCGCCTCTTTTCAGGTGGCATATTACTCGGTCCAATGACGCACTTGGAAACCAGACGTTGAGTCTGCTCTATATCAGTGAGGTGGAGCTTCGGTTTTGGTTGCCTTGGTTGGCTTGCTTGTTCCACAGCTTGTACAAGGATTTCCGTTTGCTTATAACAACCCAAGTCATCCCCTACCAGTGCACCTAAGTCACTTCCGACGATAGAGACCTGAAGGGCATTCGTTTCGAGCCTGTAAGAGTAGAAACTCTTGTAGCGTATGCAGAGTATGCCGAGTATCTTACACGCAGGCAGTCATCCTACCTATGAGAAGTGAGCTATTTAGGTGCAGAGCTGTCGCACGGATTGTGAACTTTTTGTCAAATAACCGTTGTTATTCGAAATTATTTGGAATATTGGTAGCTCGGGAGGCTTGCTCAGTTGTTGGGGAGTTCTCCGAGCTGGGCACCTTGCTTGCAAACGTTTCACCACCATTCGTGGTGGTATCTTCAGTGCGGGATTGATAGCAGTTAAGTAGCGGTAACTGGTAGAAAGCAAACCCAATAATGGACCATTATTGGGTTTGCTTTCTACCAGTTACGGCTACTTAACTGCTATCAATCCCGCACTGAAGAAGCCACCACGAATGGTGGTGAAACGTCTGCAACCAAGCTGCCCAGCTCGGAGAACTCCACAACAACTGAACCGTTGTTATTATCAATAAATCATATTGTATCACAAAATTGGAAACCATTATCGAACGCAGAGACACGTCCCAGATTGATACGACAGTACAAAAACCAAGTAGCGGAGAAACAAATCCCATCGCGGCACTAATGGATCTAGAGTTGATGCGATTGCTTGCATACCTCCCTGACCTATTGAGATTCGCTGGATGGCACCTTCTAAGTGGCAGCAGGACTGCTTCTAACAAAGGTGGCAATGGTTATGGGTCAGACAAACTTAGTCTCGCAATCTTATTCGGGGGTTGGTAGAGGTACGTGGCCCTGTTCCCTTAAAACAGCCAAGTGAGACAAAAGGTTACGGAGTACCACATAACCCCATTGGCGTAGAGCAGGAATGTCATGCTATGTCGCTGACCGTGGGAGTGTACTACGCGGGGCCTAATGGTTTGCTACCGCCCACCCCAATCCAAACATCTCCTGGTCAAATTGGTGCAAAACCGCCAGCCACCATACGCGGTTGACTGTGGTCGTAGGTACGTAAGATACTACTGTCGAAAAACACTTGAATTGCACTAGGTCCGCAAAGGCTGCATCTGACAGGCCTCTAGTAGATCCCAATGAAACACTAAAATCACCCTCTGTAGTTGGATTTGCTCCCCACTACCTTCTGAGTCAGGCTGTTTGGCCAAAGGCTCTGAGTGGAACCACTCAAGTGAACCTTCATATACCTCACTGCGTTATCACTCGGACTATTGATTGGAAGGCTAGGGGTAGGGCACCTCAAACAAAAACCTCTTCCGGAATGGGTTGCCGCAGCGTATCATCTACCCTGTCGACTCCGGCGCCACCACTTCTCCTCTACCCTTACCACTATTCTCCCCCGTCTATTGCGCAAGGGGCTTCCGCTGACCTCGCAACTGAAGCTATCAAACTAAGCTTCCCATTTCGCAATGCTTCATTTGACTTCCACGCACTGTTTCAGATCGGCCAATAAGCAGCACTAATTTTCACTATCCACACCCTTGATTTTGGTGTGTGCTGTGCCTCCCAAACACATACAAGATAATTGCGTCGTGAATAATCTTCAACTTCCTGGTTTCGAATCTGCTGACAACGACTACACTCTCCGCATTTCTGACGATATTAAGTTAATACCTCAAGGTTATTACGGGGTCGATATCGCCCTCAGAAATCATGCTGAATGCAATCTACTCCACTAAATACCTGGGAACAGGCGTATGTGTGTTGTTCAACTTCGAAACCCTATTGCGGTCAATCGGAACCGTATGAGAACAACGTACCATTTCAGTGCTTATGTTTATGACCCCAGTGACTACAGTTCGGAGGGTAAGAAAGACGACTTCTATTGTTAGCAAGATTTACTGATCCTGTGATGGTTACTTGGGACATGGGTGTCAAAATGGGTTGCCTTTCGGACTCTGAACAACACCTGGAAGGCTGATTCGAAGTGCACGAACTTGAACCGACAATGGCGATCGATACGTACCATTACGTGCTGACCACACTCTGTATATTGGCAGCATTGCTTTCAAACACTTAAGTTCACATCGCGCCACATGTGCCCACCGAACTCCTCGATGAACTGTACCCAGCTTGACCATATTGCTTTAGACCACAGATGGCACTCCTCAGTTCATGACTGTCGGTCAAGTTGGAGTATGTGTCTGTACTCTGACCATGCTCTAGTGTCAGCATGCCTGCCGTCCACTCTCCTGATTCAGAGAAATGCCTAACATCTAGGACCGCGCATTTGTTACTTGAATTCGCAGTTTGCAGGTCGACGGTATCATGTCGAACTGGCCCGCCAATGATCAGTGATGAATGAGGTTGGTGAGCTTGGCGCCCAATGGAATTGTCTCAAGTGTGTCACGCCAAATACTTTTGACATTGCCAGATAGTTCGGCTGCTATAGTATCTTCCAGTTCACCTGCCACTACAGTGACACCTATATATGAGGTACAAATAACTCCTTTCTCAGACGTAGCTGCAACATCCTGGCGCGCCGAACACCTAGACCACACTTTGCGAGGTGTCTAGCCTCGTTCGACACACAAAGTTCACAACAATTGTCCGCCCTGAAGAGAGTCCCACCCAATTTCTTGTCTTTGCTACCAGATGCCCATTGTCCCGCGTTTGCGTCACTGAATGTCTTAACCTTCCTACAAAGGCCGCCTGCGGTCTAGCCGTGGCGCATGCATCCACGCTCCGCACCGTTAGTGCACATGGATTGGCCAATAGGAGCTCCCCTATATATACCGTCCCCAGTATGCTTGATGCTCACAACATTGGCTTGCCCTGCGTCTCAGTTTGAACTCGTCTCTATCTTTCCACGTAACTTGTTGGACCGCTGCGCAACGCGGATACTTCAGGTAGGTAATTATACGGTGCAACTTAATTTCGTTTAGTTCACTCTACGCACAATGTCAAGAGCAGGCACACGCATGCGCCATCAGGTGGAGGTTAAGACCAGTATAATAAACAACTATGAAGAAGGTGATGACTAGAAGCAGATTGCATATTTGTAGAATGTCCATCTGAAAACCTGCCGAATTTCGATTAAAATGTCAGAGTCAAACGAACCAAAAGGAAAACGTGGCGGGGCACTTCGAAATCCATTGACTGACATTCATGTGGATTTGCCAATGGAATGGGTGGAAGCGGAACCTACGATAACATTAGACTGTTCATCTCCGATTGAAAGCGGAGTACAACGTGATGGTGAGCGTCAGCACAGTAGTTCCGTACATGCAGGGTCGCCGTTGCGTCCTCTTCCATTGTAAACACCGTTAACGCAAATAGAGAGAAAAACAGCAAACAATCACTTGTCAGCAGGTCAGGACAAATGAGTACCATACCTTGTAGATCGATTAAAAAGCGATCCAACAACAGTGCCCGGACTGTTGTATGCTCAAATGTCCCTGCAGCTACCGCCATCACATTGCGGGATAAGTTATCAGACGACCAAGACCAATGGAACTCATTGTGTATGCAGATGAGTATCAAAGCCAAGCCCATAAACTTGTTACGAATTACTCGTCATCCGAACTCGCCACACTATGGTGAACCCAGACTTATTCGAGTAACTCTAGAATCCTCAACCGACGTGGAAAATGTTTTGCTCTCCGCAAGCGCGCTAAAACACGAATCCTGTGGGATACGTATCTATCCTGATGTCCCTTGGAGCGCGCGACAACCAAAAGGAAACACTGAAGATGGGCACAGCAAGCAAGACCGTCTAAACACAATCTTCTTACATGGCGTGCCAGAACATCCCTCTAACGATGTTCAAGAGACCGGAAAGCACGATTTAGAACAGTGGCGGTTCATTCGTGAAACACTCTCTTTGGATAATATTGTGGCACTATCGCTCACCGAATTATAGATGATGCGACCCTAGAATCCTGAAACTTATGGTCCAGTCAGAGCAACAAGCAAAGGATGTTTTGGATCTATGGTGGAGAAATCGGAAACGGTTTCCTTCCGAAATTCGGTTAAAGGTCGCAAACACTTTGCACAGCTCAAATATTAAAGCAACTGAAGCAGCAAGCATACCGACGAATATACAAAAGCGTAACTTGACTGCTGTTTTAATTGACTCTGACGTAGGTCTAAATGAAGGTTGGGACACACCTTGGCCGAATCAAACTGCAAACGAGATATCACTGACCTATCAAAAAAACGAGTAACTGCAGACCTCCCATCGGTCGGCATTCTCCCACACTTGACAACTTCACCTCTCTGCGGGCTCCTAGAGACCGAGAAACTGGCCTGCTTGTATATAAATGCTCAGGGTCTTTCTAACAAACTGGCTGAGTTGAAAGATCGCCAAGCTTCCGGGTCGTATGATGTTATTGGTATCACCGAGACATGGTTGCACACGGGAATGACGGACGCTGAAGTTTCGCTACCGGGCATGTCGCTGATCCGGAACGACAGGCTCACAAAAGGAGGAGGGGTAATCCTGTATTACCGAAACGACTTACAGTGCGAAGCCGTGGAGGATTCAGACTTGCAGTTCCCTGACTTTCTTTGGTGCCCGTTGCAGTTAAAAGGCGGGGACGCCTGCCTTATTGTCTTGGTGTACCGCGCCCCTAACTCAACACCCGAAACCGACTACCACCTAGCGGCTGCTTTAAGATGCAGTTTACCACAAAAGTACACTCGCATTCTTAGCATGGGTGATTTCAAGATACATTGTTTAGAAGCCCCTGCCACGATCGGAGAACAATTCAAAACCGATCTACAAGATCTAGTAACTACTGTTCCTCTTTACAACCACATCACTTTGCCCACTCGGTTCGGAACTGGTAACAGGCCATCTGTGCTAGATCTTGTGCTTACCAACAAGGAGCATATGATTGATGCGTTGGTTTTAGACTGCCCGTTGGGTCGCAGTGATCACGCAGTCATCAGTTTCAACTTCGTCTGCTATGCAGAATATCTGAATGATAACGATGCGACTGTACGAACCATCACAAGGTACGACCGACTCGCCCAGCTGGTCAGCGCCACAACATGGTCTTTCCCCGAAGAAGAACCCCCCGGAAGTCGCCTGGCTCTAGTTCGTCAACAAATTCAGTCAGCTGATTGCAGAGGCTTCAGAGATAAAAGCTTGCAAGAAGTGCAAATCAGTTTCTTTCGTTAGGAGCAGAACTCGAAAATCCATGACAGTACGCAACGCAGCATGGCGAGTGTGCAGAGAAGCTCCAGCACCAGAAACCTGGAACAACTACGTAGCCCAACGTAACCACTACACTCAACTGTTAAGAGAAGACAAAGCCGCCTATCAGCAGAACATCACAAAAACCTTCAGTGCTAACCACAAACTGTTGTTCAAACAAGTTAATAGCCTACGAAAGGTGAGGCAAGGATTTCCTTCACTCAAGACGGCTGATGACCCTACAAGAACGGCTATGGAAGCTGCAAACGCGCTGCATATGCAATACGCCGCCACGTTTCAAGGAGTCTTGCCACCAAGCGATCTACCAAGCTTTGTATTCTGCTCACCAGGACTAACCCACATCAATTTTACCGCAGAGGCTGTATTGCGAAAGCTGACTTATCTACGCAAACACAGCTCGCCGGGCGTCGAGGCGATTCGTCCAGAGTCATTGGGAGCAGCAGCAAGCCAACTGGCAGGACACTTAGCTCAGTTTTTCCAGCGTTGCTTAGACCAGAACCAAGTTCCCGCCATGTGGAAGCTTGGAATAATAACCCCGATTCACAAAGGTGGAAGCAGAACTGATCCCTCCAACTACCGCCCAGTAACCCTTCTTCCTATACTCTCCAAGCTCATGGAATCCATAGTTGCCGATGCACTGGTGCGCTATCTGGAAAACTGCAATCTCATCACTCCTGAACAGCACGGTTTCCGTCGACAGCGGTCATGTACAACGAATTTACTAATTGCACGCAGTAGTTGGACCGAGGCAGATTACGCTAGAGATGGCGTTGATGTGATCTACCTGGATTTTTCCGAGGCTTTTGTCGTCTAGACCATCGGATACTACTATCCAAGCTGCAGCATTACGGGATCGGAGACCCTCTTTTAAGCTGGATCGCCAACTTTCTACTTCAACCGCAATTAGTGGTCAGAGTTCGGAGTTCTTTATCGGACCCCATACAAGTCGAGTGTGGTGTGTTGCAAGGCTCAGTTCTAGGTCCAGGTTTGTTTTTGGTGTTTATTATTGACCTTGCACAGGGAATCGGTTCAAACTTCCTAATGTTTACCGACGATATCAAGATCTGGCGCAGGATCTAGGCGAACGCCAAACAACATGTGCTTCAGCGTGATTTAGATACAGTGTATCAATGGTCGACCCAAAACCTATTGCATTTCAACGTCAGTAAATGCAAGGTGCTTTCCATCCGACAACAGAGCAGCTACTCATACCGACTCGGAACGGATGTACTGCACCAGTCAACCGTCGAACGTGACTTGGGTGTCCTGGTTCAAGATGACTTGCGTTGCTCCAGGCAATCGGAAAAGGCCTCGAAGACCGGGAACCAACACGTCGGGCTATTGAGGCGGGCGTTTGGACAAATAAACATCTCCATATTTCGGCAAATGCTCAATGCGTATGTTCGCCTCCATGTCAAATAGACAATTCAAGCTTGGCATCCATGGCTGAAACACGACCTTAATGCACTGGAGCAGCCACAACGTCGGGCATCTAAGAACGGAATTGGAATGCGCAATCTTTCTTACCACTAGAGGCTGCAGCGGTTGGGTGTATTCAGTGGAAGCTATCGCAGACTACGAGGCGACCTGTTTAGGGCATACTTGATTCTGCGAGACCCACATCATGTGTGCCGCCCTTTACTGCAACTCAACAGCAATACAAACCTGAGGCGCCACTCATTAAAACTCGCAGAACAATACAGTCGTCGTGAGTGCCGCAGAAATTTCTTTTCCATTCGAGTCTGTCACACGTGGAATGCTCTCCCAGAATCGGTCGTCTCTGCACCGACATTGACAGTATTTAAAAGACGGTTGGTCGATGCACTCATCAACTTACACTTTGTTACTTAACACTACGTCTCCATCCTACACCTGGAGTTTATCCTGAAATTATTTGTTGTTAACTGTGGGTGCTGTGAATCTAAGAGGATCGCAGGACTACAGCGAAGCAAACGATAAGTCCTTATTATCATATTTAAAGTATTAACTATTTTACCATCCTTATTCTCATTATTATTGTGTTGATATCCCCACCAACTATCCAACTGGACTTGTAAAGCAACGCTTCTTAATCCGTATAAATTCATTGTTCATTGTTCATTGTTCATAAAAAGCTACATGCTCTACCGGAGTCGCTGAATACGATTGAGAACAAGAGGCAAAGCTAGTCGTACCTTTTGCAACTCATGAAGTTAGAAGCTGAAGAGTCGCAAGTAGTTTGGATTGATGAAAGGAATTTCAGTCTAAAGTCATTGTTAGCGAACATATGTTTTCGATAATTCTTCATCAAGCTAGTACAATTGTATACCAGTTACATCGATTAGACAGATTGCTAAGTCATTAAAACGGGGTAAAATCAGATTACAATTTCAATCTGTTTTGCGTTTGCACAAGTGGGCGTTCAGCACGTGGCAGGCGTGCGCAGTGCATGTAACGAGCACTCGTGTACAAAATTTGCACCTTATCGGCGCAATGACTGCAGATGGAGTATTGGAATATACCATTCTAAGGGGAGTTACAAAATGGAAAGGTATATACGGTGGTTGCGACAAATGCTTGATGCCAACGGCACAGCTGTTACTGATAAGTGTCCGCTGATATGTGAGAACGCACCATGACACACGGATCTGGAACGTGTGTTCCAGTAGGAGCTTTACCAGTCAGACAGACTCTTGCAAATCGCACCATATTCGTCTCCATTGAAACCCACAGAAGGCCTTTGGAATGTCATCAGGCAAACGTGAACCAAACCAAGCAGGGCCGTTATTCCGAGATGCTCCGAGGAGATCCAGTTGGTGCGCTGAGTCAAAGAGAATGGAGGATCCAGTTACTTGAGAAGATTGTAACTGAAGCACGACCCTGATTTACGCAGTACCATTGTAAACAAATGGTGGAACATGTCAAGGCGAAGTAGGCGCGTGCAATACAGCTCATGAATCTGTATACATCTGTCAGGTCACTGTTATACTTGATTTTATCTTTCACCGATTTGCTTGGCTTAAAAACCAAGTAAGGTTGTCTTGTGTAACACAGATCTCCAATTTGGACAACACTACGACGTACTATCGGCAACCGTAACCTGGAGAGCTATATTACTGTGCTTTTACTTCGCTGACGCGACTGTCGTATCTCGGCTGCTAATAAATCACAGCAATTATCATGGCCACTGTGTTGCTGGCAGTGTTAGTGGACCACACGTTAACAGTTGGTTAATTGAGGTACTGAGTGTCTTCCATGCTGCGAAAACCTTCAGTACGTAGACGTAACTACTGTGGACATGGGCAGCGGCATTGTTTTCCTGAATGTTGCGTTGAGAAAAGCAGACAACTGGGTAGAAGTAATCGGAGGAGCCGATTAGATAATAGGCAGTGGAAAGTTACTACCTAGGATCAAACACAATCCACGGTTGTGATATCAAGCACACTACTTTTACCAAGCACGGTGCACTTGTGGAATTGCTGCGTACTGACTCGCATTTCCACCAACCCCGCGTAGGCGCTGCGCCAGTCCGCGGTGTTCAACCCCCACTAGCCTAATGCAATTACATACAGAGCCGCTCATGCAAAGTATCACTAACTAGTTAACCGGTTCACAGTTGACGCAGGGCCTCCCGCAAATGTCATGGTCGCATATAGCACATTACAGTTCACCTGCTAATGCGGTCCTCATCCGTCAAACCGATGATCCCTTACACACAACAGCTTTTGACCAGTAACTCGGCGTCACCCAATGTCATGGCCTGCCTCGTGTTCTGATCGCACTGACCAGTGATAGCGAGCAAAGAAAAACAATGTATATGGGTGGGTACATGTCTGCAAGTGTGTTCATTTAGCAGACGCACTGGAAACCATGAGGCAATGATTTGAAATATTCCCCAGGAGCGTAACAAAGGCAATAGGCGAGTGCAACTCCGGGCGCCCTATCAAGCCCATTATCCAATCACGGTGAGCTGTGTGGCAAGTGCGCAGTCAAACTGTTTGGTATCGCCACACCAGTCAAGTGCTGACCTTCCAGTGGGCATGCCGCAACCCGAAACGCGCCGCGGTCCACACCTTAGCAGCGGTAGAGCTGCATCAGTCTGCATTTCAAACGGACATAAGAGAGGGTTTTCTATAAACTTATTGGTGTGAAACACCTTTAACTGGTAACAACTTAATGCATTGATTTTTCTAGCATTTTCCGAGAACACTCTATGTTTGTGTCAGAAAGATTTCTGAAATTTTGTATATAAAAGGTAACTTTCTGTTTACGGCCGCAATTCCTAAGTGCCGGCTGTGGAAATGCAGCGTAGACGTCTAATAAGTGGTTTGCATCCATCTACACCCACCATTTTCAATATGGCAGTCGTGCGATTCTCTAAAATGTCCGCTTTTACCATTTTTCATCCATCGCAATAGAGCACTTAGTTGCGATCACATAAAAGCATGCTCTTATAGTGATTGCATACTGAACAATTTCAACGGTGGCAATTCAGTAAACTAACATAATATAGTTGTTTATTGATGGAAACAGAAGAACAAACCTTTATCATAAGGGGATTATTTTTTTTCGTCGTTGTTGAATATAAATTATCGCGTCCCTCAGGTGCCACTAGCCCAACTTCCATGTCCGGACGGTTCTCCACAACAGCATATGGGAGAAACTCGTCATGCAAAGCACTGGATCCACTTAACCGACTTCATCAACCCAAGTAGAGCATCCCAGTTAAATGGGTAGGTGCCCTAGTAGCGCAATTAAGCCCACTGCGTAGTCTCATGGATTGTTTGTGTGCGCACATCTGACGAATCGTGCTTATCGTCAAAGCTTCACTAATGGCAAGCAGTTTCCGACCGCGGTTACGTAAAAACGAGTTAAACGAATTTATCGGGGTTTCATAAGAGGCTTGGGGATGGATGAGGCGCCGGTCCTGTTCATCACTTGGTCCACCCGATATTATTGCCACTGGGATCGCTTAAAATACATTGGGAGATGTTCAGCCATCCCGTTAGTTGGTTGAACTGATGAGGTGCGCGATACCACGGAGACTCCACTATCTGGCATTGTACTCTGGCGCTTCTATAACATTTCCCGGCCAAGTTGTCCACTTGGGCAACAGAAATAATCTGAGGGGGCATTCAAAATGAGTCTACTCATTTTTCAGTGGTCAGGCCAGGTGTCAACTCGTCCTATTGCTCTCTCATCGCCTAATACTAAGTACGTCCATTCGGCCGTGCATGTGCTCCCCGGTCGCCAAATGGAATACGCATGCGTTGGTGCAACAACACTGTTCACGACCAACTGGACGAGGCAAGTCACGGACTTTGGTATCCGATGGCAACAACCGGCGTTATGCACAGGAGACACTGATAAGTGTCGTGAAATCCTGTGCTATGTTGCAAGGCTAGTGCAAGACTGACGTAACACGGAAACAGCAAATTCCTCATCCTTGCTATTGAGGATCGTGATACTGTGTCATCGAGTTGAAACAAGAGGAAGCATCCAAAAGCACAGACCTATCCAAGTAGCAAGGATGAGGAATTTGCTGTTTCCGTGTTACGTCAGTCTTGCACTAGCCTTGCAACATAGCACAGGATTTCACGACACTTATCAGTGTCTCCTGTGCATAACGCCGGTTGTTGCCATCGGATACCAAAGTCCGTGACTTGCCTCGTCCAGTTGGTCGTGAACAGTGTTGTTGCACCAACGCATGCGTATTCCATTTGGCGACCGGGGAGCACATGCACGGCCGAATGGACGTACTTAGTATTAGGCGATGAGAGAGCAATAGGACGAGTTGACACCTGGCCTGACCACTGAAAAATGAGTAGACTCATTTTGAATGCCCCCTCAGATTATTTCTGTTGCCCAAGTGGACAACTTGGCCGGGAAATGGTATAGATGACAAACGTTTTGGGGGTGTAGATGAGTCAGGCGGTCATGTAGGTACGCGATAGGACAGACCTGATTTAGTGTCAAGCGCCGTTCGCAACAGTATCCTCTTTAAACGGTGAGAACAGGAATACACCTTTCTCGCGACCGTAAGCCTTGGCAGCTTCTCCTTTTGTGGAATTGACGTGAACCTGGCAAAGCGATGGATAAACAGTTAGAAGAACAGTGGTCACATGAATTAGCAACTTGTGTTCAAAATAAAGGCTTGATACACTGGCTGTAATCAGTTCTTACAAATTACTGTTCATTTGACGGCAATTTACATGAAAGGTTTTACCGTTATATCGATCACCTTGAGTATTGCATTGAAGAACGTGTATATGTAGTTTGCGCTTAAAATCTCGTAGAGTAGTCTACATGAATTACATACATGTAGGTCTTGCTATTATATAAGCTGGACGAGAGTTGCTTATGGATGCTATAGAACTAGTTGCGCAATACTATACCTATTT
>CALYDF020007120.1:0-12765 GCA_944474145.2 Dicrocoelium dendriticum | reverse complement strand
TTTACATTTTATTTCTTAGTTTAGCACGTCACCATTTCCGAGAACTCACCCCGAGTAAGTATTCTCTCATTTTAGACATTACTCCTTATTGCGGTGATTGCTGTGGCTTACGCGACAGCTGTGAACCAAACACAGTTGGATTGCGCGAAAGAATATCTGCCGAAATATGTGGCTTGCATGAAAAACTGTCCTACAGTCGGTGCCGAAATGGCAGTATGTAAAACTATATGCATTCTGACCTATGACGGTTATCGAATGCACGTATGTGGTTACACACAGGAAGATATGTATGGGAGAAAGATATTTTGGTGATACCGAATTTGTCAGTGTTTAAAGTGAACTCCAAGTGACTTTCAGAATAAACCGATAACCGGTCGTTTCAGGAACTTCTTTCCAAAATAATCCATGTCATCCATGTTCGATGTTAGGGAAACAAGTACTTGCGCAGACATAGAACCTAGGATTAATGTAGCTTTATTCTTATAGCCCAGCGCTTGAGTCCCTGCTCCCAAGTAGCCCAATAGAAATAAAGCAAATGGCATGCTAGTGGAGACCATCATTGCTCCCAGGTCGATCCATTTTGCACAAGCACGCCAGGCCTGTGATATTTTTCGACCTAGCACAAGATCACACACACCACTCTGAGGGATCCGAGTACAGGTTGTGGGTACTTGGTTCATAAGGGGCCTGACTTTTTAGATGTGTAAATGGTTGTTGTTGGCCAGAGCATTTTTTGTATGCCAAAGATTACACTTAGTGGTGTCATGGGGATCGTGAGTTATCATTTTACCAACAGCGGTCAGCGACTCATTGGGGCCAACAATGGGGGCAGTAGCGCTGCACAGGTGGGCAGTGTTGCTTCAAGAAGTATGTAGACAATAGTAGGCAAGTATTTATAAGCAGTGCATAGGCAAAGTAAATGGCCCTTACAATACTGTTTATTAGTACTTACAACTGTCAGATCGGACTGATCAACAAAATTTCCATGCAGCACATGGACTCTCAGCAGCCACTAGTTCGCTCATAACAAGCAACTTATCAGTAATCAAATCAGGGGTAATAAAAATGAACCTATAGTGGACAAACATCAGACTTGTAGTGTTATAATTCCGACAATTTAAGCCCAACTAGGATGTAGTGACCACTCTACTGCGATCACAGCTACAAAATTTGCGCCATCTATATTAATAATAATAATAACTAATAATAATAATAATAATAACAGGTATACTTCTCATCAAGTGAGAAGCTGCGTCCATATTTGGCACAGAGGGTATATATGTAGAGGTAATACCATACTATTGCATGGGCGCTATGAAGTTGTGTTCGAACAGTTCACTGGGTTTCTGGCAACGTATATGTCTTAAACGTTTGTGTTTTACGCGAAGGGGAAAAGGCGTCGGTGAACTTTGAGGATATCGAAAACACTGAGGGTTGTTTACACTGCGTAAAGGCTTGATATTTCATATGTAAGTAAATCCTAGCCCTAGTACTTGTCTCACGTGACCAGAGATGAATACTGAATACTGTATTGTAGAGCAAGTATAAATGAATTCTGTACAACTCCTGCGAAATATGGTGAAAAACGTTAGAAAAATTGTCAGCTGTGAATATCGTTATCGTTGTCATGTAACAGTTAAAATAGCTGACTGATGGTACTGCACGACTCACGAATGTGTGAGGTCAGCGTAAGTGTGCAATCGTTCTTTGAATCGAACAGAGGAAAATATAAATCCAACAACGTTTTGAACTGCTTCACAGTTGTGGTCTCCATTACATGTCTCCGCAAATTTTCCAATTATTTTTCACTCACCATTCGATGTATAGTGGGTGGGGAACTCGCTTCATATTCGGCACCACAAGTTCGTATCTGTGTCCGCGTGTGCTGCATGGCCCTGATAAGTGCAAAATTGGCCTCAGCATGGGAGTCACCGAGATGTAGAATACCGGAGGTCATAGTGAGCCCAACTCGCCCCCGACCGTAGGACAAGGTGTAGAGTCCTAGTTTCTCGCACCGGTCTTCATATCGCAGGCCATGTAAATTCGGGATGAGCCTGGAGGCAACTTGTTGGATCCGTTCGACCTTCTACGCCTCACCTAGGGTACTCGGAAAGTGGAGGGGGTGAACCGTAATCTAGCATTGGTCTAATGATGGAAGAGAATAGGTGAGTGACAACCTCGTCAGACCATGTGCCGAAGCTACGTTTGAGTGTTCAAAGCATCTGCAGTCCGTTACGATATGGTCCGTCCGTATTGTCCACGGACTTCAAATTGCAGCACGAGAGTACATCTAGGTCCTTCATGGAGGGTGTGGGATATAGCGGTTGGCCGTCAGCACCTTTGCTCAGGCTAATAAATACAGACTTGGCTAGGTTGACCGGGATTTGAACCTTTGCAGACCATGTAGATAAGCGACTGAGGTCTTGCTGAAGTAAGCCACAGTGGTTAGGAGTGTCAATTTCTCCCCATATCTTCATGTCAACCACAAACAAGACACACGGCGACCACAGAACATGAGATAGATCGTTGATGTGGATCAGAAACAGATGGGACCCCAGCACTGCCTTGAGGTACGCCACTTACACGGGGATACCAGTCAGTTAGACGGTCGTCGACACGTACCCTACAGTTTCGTCAAACAAGAAAGTCGCGGATCCACTGGTGCAGTGCGACATCGACACCGCACGTGCTGAGTTTACGAAGGAGGACATAATGGCTAACCTAGCCGAACACTTTACTGAAAGAGATGAATATCATGTCGACAGACTTCCCCTTACTTATTGCTTGCAAGCAGTCATGCCACGTCACAAACAAGTTTGTAATGCATGAGTGGCCTTGCAGAAAACTGCGCTGTGCGGGTACCAGGACCTCTTTTGACGGTAGCTACTGCAGCTATCCCTTCTTCACGATTTTCACAGCAACGTTCGCCAAAATAAGTGTCAGACAAATTGGTCTGAAGTTGTCTACTTTGCTAGGGTCGCCGCCTTTCGGAATACGCTTCACCACCAAACATTTTAGTCAATCGGCGACGAACCTTTGGACAGCGACCTGTTGAAAAGGTCAGTTATGACAGAAGAGATGATGGGCGTAAGTGACTTGAGAATCAGTGGGTGGAGCCCATCAGGTCCGGCAGGTCGGGTGACGTCAAGGATGGAGAGTACTTGACATACTTCTTCAACGCCGCAATCCAGACAATCGAGTTCGGTAAAGGCCGTACACGTCGAACTCGGTACACAACCTGGTAATTTGCAAACACAGAAACGAAGTGCACCGCCAACGTGAACGCACTCTCAGTGCTGGAGGTTAGGGTATGTCCATCCGGGCCATCCAGCACTGCACATCACTTGCTGGCCTCATGCGTCGCTTCAGGTAAGCAAAGATTCTCTTTGAGGCGGTCTTTGCGGCTATTGTGAGCTGCTCTTCGAAATGTCGGATCTTATTCCTTTTTGCACGGTTTCATGTGTTCCGCTGGCTTTTATAGGCTTCATAGTCACGGGCAAAGCCAGCTCGAGTTCACACACACACACACACCACTATGTTTGCAAAAGACGTGGCGATTTACCAATTGGTGCTCCAACTAACCATCAACAATAGGTCGAAGGGGTACCGGATCCGGTAAATTTTCTGAGGTGCCGACATTCAACTGCTGGTCTAGGAGTTTGACTCACGGAGTTTTGCGGGCTGCTTTGAACTCTGGACGGTGTGTACTGAGTCCCATTTAAGCTTGGGACTTGGAAGAGGCGCAACAATTTGTACACAAACTTAGTACGCATATACCTGCAACCACGATCAATAATAAGTTGCTCGTTGTGGACCTGCGCGTTATTCATCATAAAGACTGATCTCAACCACAAGCCAACAAACCAGCGAGTGAAAGCGGCGATATTCTAGAGTCAGAGACGACCCGTGATCACCATTCTTGAAGCCAGCCGGGTAGAGTATGTAACTGATTTATTATTGCCTGTCATGGTTAAATTTTGAAGGCAGAAGATAATCTAATTCGCTTCAGTTATTGATGAAAACGAGCCTGGGGCCGATTTGAGGGTCACTCTGAAGTACATGTTGTGTGGATGGATTACAATGCGCAGTCTCTTAGCGGAGCGCGATTCCCATTGAAGTGAATGTTGGTCATTCGGTCACTAGGACCGCACCTGATGAAGTCGAGGCGATTTGGGTGTTGCCCGCCTGAAAACACTGCACTCCATGACGCGGTTCGAGGTTATTTCTTCGCATCAGGTGGAGATAGTAAACATAGAATCCCGAACCATTAAGATATTTGTCGTGGCCGCTACCTCTAAACCAACGGGATACGACTGGCAACGCTTTGTCCAGCTGTTAATGATTGGAGGGTCAGTTGGAAGTACAAGTTGTATAGATAGATTGCAACGTGCAACCTCATAAAGGACCGTGATTCCCATTGAACTGAACGTTGGTCATGAGATCACTAGAACCGTAGCTGACGAAGCCTGTTATATCTATCTGATGAGATGATATAACATCGAAACGCGTCATGAAGTGCAGTGTGTTCGAGCAGGCACCAGAGCTTGGTGCTGAGCATGTCTCGTTTGCACCCGTGGGGATTTCAACAGCACCTCGAAAGCGCCACCCGTACAATGGAACAATGGTTTTATACTGGTAAAATAGATGAAGCTCAACAGGTCGCGCAGGTTGATCATAGTGAAAATTCAAAACATAGCAAAAGGTTTCAGCAAATTTAGGTTCATACCAGTGGACTCACCGTGATATTCGTAAACTGTCAATCCACTGTAAGTCAAGTTATGTTCGATAACACATATGTGTATCCGTTTACACCGATTTCGTGAGGGCTGAAGAGGACAATATTTGTCCGCGTCCTGTTGTCAGTGAGTAAACATAAATCAAATCAGATAATGCAGGTGCTGTAATGTACCGCCGAGTCATTTTGTAAAAGCGGGTAAAGTGGGCGCAGACATGACGAAAGACGTAAGAGCGTTCCATGGATGACGAATTCGAAGAGAAAAACAGTTCCGGCGGCATTCCAGTCGACTGTATTGCGCAGCCAGTTTCAGTTGGTGACTCCAAAATTTCGCGTGACGGCTAAGTTTCAGGAGGTGCTAGCAAGCTTGATCGGGGTTTTTCAACATCTGAAATGTCTGAAAGAGGTCGCTCAGTAGACGGCGATAAGTTCCGTTTTACACTCTTAAAGTTTTCAGTCTCAGATGCTATGTCAGGTGCTGCATTCCCTTCAGATTTTGCTCGGCTTTCGCTGTGTGTATCCAGTGCAGCCGGATCGCGTTTTAATCAGGATTGCCAGACCTGCATGGCGTACTCCACATGGGGTCTCACAAATGCATTGAGCATTTGGGGGAAGATGGATGGGTCGAACCGCCCGAACGCCCTCCATGAGCGACCAAGGTGTTGGGTACAGGTTTTGGACGCCTCCAAAGGCTGCGGCAAACAGCCGAGGTCGTCTTACATCACTACCTCAAGATCGTGCTCCTGTGAGGCGGTTTTCAGCATGTGGTCTCCAAGTTTGGATGCGTAGGTGGGCTTGTGGCGTACATGTACAGTCTTGCACTTATCCGCATTGAACGAAAGTAGATTTACCTTTGTCCATTTAAGGGCACGGTATAAGTCCCTCTGCAGCCCATTGTGCTCGTCCTGACAACAGATTGCCCGCCATATCTTGATGTCATCAGCAAAAAACAAGAAACTCGAGTCGATAACACGCGCGAGGTCATTGATGGAGACCAGAAATAGGCGCGGCCCTAACATCGATCCTTGTGAGACACCGCAGTTCACATCGATAGTATCAGAAAATGAACCTCTATGCCGAATCTGAAACCGCCTCTGAAGCAGGAAATATCCGATCCATCAACAGACTGGGTCCACAATTCCGTACGTACGCAGCTTGTGGAGAAGGCTTCAGTGGTCTAAGCAGTCAAATGCTATAGAATGGTCGTGGTTGACGACATTATTGCCGATTCCACTCTCGGCTACTTCGGTCCAACTGCTACGCACAATCAGCACATTAGTAGCACATGACCGATGCCGACGGAATACGTATTGTTCCTGTGCTATGACATTAGACCTTTCAAAGTAGCCCATTAGAGCCTCAGGTATAGTTGACTCCGTCAGATTTGGGAGCATCGGGAGGAGAATCACTGCGCCATAGTTGACCGGCTCCGAAAAGCTAGCACTCTTGAAAATCGGGGTAATGGTGTCATGTTTCCACACGTTTTTGAACTGCTGTTCACCAGGCATCTTTGAAGGCAGCTCGTTAATGGTTCAGCTATCCTCGTAGCTGCCACCTGAAGTGCTTTTTGGGGAATATTGTGAATACCAGGGAAACTATGGGTGCGTGACGGTATCAGCTTCCTCAAAAAAGGTCGGTGACCTAAAAGTGATTTTTTAAATACCGGCGTCTGGGGGAATGGGATAGGTATGTGACACATGCTGGTGGCGCATCGAAGTGTTGTAGCATATTGCAGCCGTATAATCTTGGCTGCATTCTCCGCGGTTTGATCACATCCCTCCGCTGATAGCAGGTGTTAGGACACCACGATTCACATTCCGCAGGCAGTTCACATGTCTGTACGGAAGCTGGCTGTGAACACAAAACCTTTCTGTTAGGCTCTGCTGGTGAACTAATTTGTCCTCACGCAGTACAGTGATTACGATGCACTAGATAATTGCTCCAGTTTTCTGTGTTAAGGTTCACCCTATACGCAATCGGCGCTGCCTCTCTTAACGCCATACCTTTTCGGGTTCTGCTCCTAATGTTTGATGATGCTCTTGTAGAACGCATGGGTCTGTTTACGGATGCGGAGTTAAACAGATCGCTGAACTTGCCAGAAAACTCCGTCCATGCAGTATCAGTGGAGCAATTGTCCAAAAAATCCCAAATGGCACCCCAACAAGTTCTGTGAGGGTACCATAGTGTGTGAGTGTTCGAAATAAGTCACTAGGTTCTTGTGAATATACCGCATAACCCACATAGACATAAAGTATTGTTATGTGAGCACTTCGCCCCAGAGGGCTCTCTATCTGTGGTTTTTCAATCATGAGCTCGTCGTTCGTGAGCACTAGATCAGGTACAGATGGCTTGTTGCCCTTTCTGAATCTGGTGGGCGAACTGATATGACTAAAGAGCAGAATGCTTGTAATAATCCTTTGCATGTCTGCCTTGAATTGTTCGTTGGGAGAAGCAGGAACTTCCAAATCGTGAACATTGAAGTCGCCGGAGATGAGAACATGGCTGCATTGAAGTGCCCTCCCCAATACGAATGTCAGACGGGAGTCCATCTCTGGGGTGGACATTGGGGAACCATAAACGACTGCAAAATGCAGGTGTTGTTGCGTCTTAGTCGCAGAGTGCACCAGAGCGAGTTTCTGAGCAGTGTTTCCGGATCATCCACCAGTTCGCACTGCAGGTCATTATGGTAGTATACAATCACCCCACCGCCCTTACAGGGGCGATCGTTTCGAATGAGGGACATGCCGTGTATCGCGACTTGGGCGTCGGTGCTTTCTGAATGCAGCCAAATTTCCGTTGCGAATATGAAGTCCCCGACGTAGCCGCAGTTCCGCAAGCTTGCTCAGTTGACCTTGTGCATTGGTATACATGCAGGCAAGTATTTTGTTCTTAGCAACAAATTGTGTGATGTGCGTTTTGGGTAGGATGTTGTACCGACCGGCAAAAGGTCTGCAACTAATCGTTTTTGGGGTGAGGTGCTGACAAACTCATTTATGTCAGGTTCAGAGATCCCGCAGTCGCTTTTATTCTCCTCTCTTTATACGTAGTGTATGGGGTGTCTGTCAGCTGCATTGGTTAGCTGAGTGAAGTTATCCGCCAAAGTGCCTACTTTCACATGTCTGCTTAAGGGATGCTGCTCTGATCCGGAGCTCGGAAGGAGACTGCTACCGCCTGCGTACCAGCACTTTAATACCTTAGTGTACATTTTCTGGACTGAAGCACCGTTTTCAAAATCCTCGGGCCATTTTCGTTATAATTGGGCGACCTGCGTAGCTTCGAGATCAAAAGCATTGTGACATTTTCCAAAGACAGGGTCTCTCGAGTGCATCGCCACTGCTCTTGCTCGTGGACGGTCGCATCGCGGTCATCATGACCATAGTTGGTCGTAGCGATACGCAATTCAACGCAGGGTCACGTGCCGAACGACAGTCTCAGGTAGTTTGTCATCGCTTTAGTTTGACATTTCCTGTACTGGTAAAACATGGTACAGAACAGGTTGTTGTTAAGCACACTAAATTTTAGCTAGTTAAAAAATGGTATTATAAGAGAGAGAGGCAAATCTAACAAAACCAAAGGCTGAGATGTTGTTTAAGGACTGATTTCCCCAAGGGATACACGATCTGCAGGGTTGGACGATTTCGGCCAAATCATTGGCTTATGCGAGCGAGGTGAACGGTTTTGCAGAAGTAGGGATTCGTGTCTTAAGGCTCCCTTCTTCAGTGTAGACTAAACGCAAGGTTGTCTGCTACCTCCGCCAGGTAGAAGAATATCGACGCTTAAAGCTCACTTTGCTCGTTCACATAGCTAATGTAACACTAGACATCAAGGAGCATATGAATTTCAGCCAGTTCACTATATTGCGAAATTCAAATGACTGAAAAGCCATTCTAACACTCGAGGTTTCGAGGCAGGTACATCGGTGTTCACACGAAAACCGTTTAAAAGCGTTGCAAAATTGTGCCGTTCCTGAAGGATTTTCTATAGATTAGGAACTAGAGGTTGTGGTTTATTGTTTGTATCATCGAGACAGTGGTGAAATAATGGGTACAGCGACGGCAGACATCGGTTTTGGTTTCGCCAATACGCCATGCTCCTTCAGACAGACTCGAGCAGTAAAGTTTCGGTGGGGACGAATCACATGATCTGGAGAAAGGTACGATATCGCAGTCACCATTAAAAATAAACTCGCGCTTAACAAAGCGATGCTAGTGCATCCTGGACCTATTGTTACTTATGGGTAAAAATCCCAGCTAGGGGAAGTAAAGTATCATTATTAAAGTACTTATGAATCCTGACCGTAGAAACCTGTTTTACGAATCGATGATCCGCTTTCAGCAACAGCCCAAACTAATCCACTAACACTTATGCCACACATGCAGTTAGAAAGCAAGCTATGTGGGAACAACGAATTATGCGACGTAGATGATTATTTTAAACATGAACGCCAAACAGACTTTACAAGGTAATTGTCCATATTGTTATGTTGCATTCTTAAGTATTGAAACCTTTTGTCGTGGCTAAGCGCTGTCATCGATCCAAAACAATGCGCCCAACAGCGCAGAGATTCTCAACATGGGGGGAATTACCCCCAAGGAAGTGAAATGGAATTCTACGTTGGGTAAATATAAGTCCGAGGATTGGGACAGCGAATTGTCGCCAAAAATTGATAACAACCTCAGCTGTATCAAAAAATGTATCTAACTATTGATTAGCCATCAGTGACTAATCAGTAATGAGTGGTCAGTGAATCAGGGAATTTTCGGCAACAAATTTATATTACTTAAAATAGGAATCCAAGCTTGCAAAGTAGCGCAGGTACATGCCGCCTCTATTGGTTCGCTCGTCGATCCTTTGTCGGGCAGTCGTGCGCCGGGTCGAATCAGAGAGTTGGGTGAACGCTAAAGGTGGTGCAAAAGTAAACTGACCAGGTAAAGAGATACGGAATGTTTACAGGCAACGAACCAGTAGTTACTGATCAGGATGTGTTGATTGATTGATTCAATTATTATACACGTTAGCTACAAGTGGGAAACAACTCAGCTGTTGTGCCGCAACACAAAGAAAAGATGAGACGGAGGCACGCCGGCATAGTCACCAGTAACGGATGGACATTGTTCCGGAGAGCAAACAGCAGTCAATTGTGCCGCAGCAAAGGAGTTATATTATGCCTAATAAATGAGATCGTGGTTGCAGGGGGAGGCTAGGCAGGAAGAGAGGGACAAAGAAATTCGCACAACAAAAGCCAATGAGGTCGGCTTCTAGCCACAACAAAAAGTATATCCAGCCAAACGTGTTCGTCGGCCTGCCGTCCCCAATCAGGGAGCCGCGATGCTCAACCCGAAGCCAACTTCGAGGAAGGGAATTCATTACTCTTGACCAAGTCATCGCCTTGCAACCCGGCCCCTTCCATCCGCATCGTCGGCGCGAAAACAAAGCACCTCGCTAGAAGCAGTGGGTTGGCATGAGCAAAACGTCCCCCAGCCATCGGAGCCTAATGCGTGAAATAACGGTGCTGAGCGATTAATTTACTCTTACAGTGCCATAAACAAGGCGTCGAACACACTCATCGCTCACACGGTGTTCCCATCAGATATGAGCCAAATTGCGAACGCACCGGTGGTCGAACATAACTAGTCTCTTTATGTCTGCCGTTCTAATTGGCCAGGTTTTACAACCGTACAGTAGGGCCGAACGTACAGCTTCGTTGTACACTCTACCATTCAAGCAGTGAGTGAAGTAACGCCGGCGCCTTAGATTGTGAAGGTTGGTAAAAGCGCCTCGAGCTTTTGCTATACGGTTTGTGACCTCGTCTTCGATTCCAAAAGCGCTGATACAAGTGCCTAGCTAGTTGGATTTAAAAGGAATGCTAGCTGCTCCCCACTAAGGGTCAGCGCAAGAGGCGGTCCCTGCCAATCTTGGATGAAAGGTTTGCACTCCAATGGTGCAAAATAGCCCGATACGGGTGACAGTCAGTGCTAATCTGTCCAGTGCCGCTTGGCAAATTTGTGAGCTGTCACAGTTAAGAGCAATATCGTCAGCGTACTCCAAGTCAAGAAATGGTTCACTTGGGAGTAGCTGCACACATTCTAAATCGTGTTTTGTGAAGGTGGTTACCATGGTTTTATTAATAACGAGGTTGAAGGGAAGGTGACAGCGGGCATTTTTGTCTTAGACCGCTAGAGATACTGAAGAGCGGTGATAGCTTGACGTAAGCCCTCAATCTGCCCGAGCTACACGCGAATAGTGCTGGAATAATATTTACATAATTCTCGGTCATAGCTTTCCCTAGCAGACTGTTCCAAATAGCACATGAATCAACCGAATCGAAGGCAATCGGATGTCAAGGAACATGACAACACTAGGCCGCCAATATATGTGACGGTGCTCCAGCAACTGACGCAACGTGAAGATGTGGTCGGTGCATCCTCTACCTCGACGAAAGCCGGATTGCTCCTCACCAATCTGGCTTTCACGATAGCCAGTCAGTTTGTGAAGAATAACAGAGGCAACCAATTTCGAGGCGCTGGAGATCAGACTGATTCCTCTATGGTGGCTGCATTCTGAACTGGAGCCTCCTTTGAAGATAGGGAAGATAAGAGAGCGGCTTCACTGGGTTGGGACAGCTTCTTGCTCCCACAGCTTCACTAGTAACTCATGCAAATATCAACAAGACCAGGTCACCTGTATTTGATGAGGGCTGGATGAAGATCATCTGGTCCCGCGAACTTATTCCATTTTAGCAGTCCGATCTAACGCTCGACTTCTGAGCGAGAGGGCGGATCCAAAGGGACAGCCCAAGGAGCACGGCTATCAGCGGCTGGAGAGAAATCTGACAATGCTCGTCTATTAAATTGCCTTTCAAAATGTTTAATTCTACGCTCTGAGCGTTTTGACACGTTGTCGATAGGATGTCCACTCTCTTCACGTATAGTTGCACTAACATCAGGTCTCCTGCTACCCGTTTCCAGTTTCAGATGGAACAACTTCTGTTGGTTACTAAAGCAGCGGTCACTTTCATCTCTGACTCTTGATGAGATCAATAGGGTTCACGGTCTCTGTTCAGACTAGCACAGAGTTTTGCCATGAGGTCTTTACGAGTCTCGTTACGTTCGCTTTCAGCCGGAATGTACTCGCGAAAAATGATAAGTTCCAGAGACTGCCAAAAAACCCAATGTCTGTTTTGGTTAGTTGATTTACCACATGATGATTAAGCTGCTTTTAGTAAGGTCTGGTAAAATGCGACCAGTGACCTTCAATTGTATTCGGTGAGCGCAACTCAACCCGAAAGCCCGCCTAATTCGATACGCATTCAAAACATTTGGATTCGCCAGTTTGCTTATGTCAGTGCGCTCACAGGGTCGTCGAGGGCGACCGCCAAAACGCACCCGCAGATCAGTACATACAAGTGAATGGCCAACGTCCACATTTGTGTTCAAAAGCGAGCGACAGTTTTGGATGCAGCTTCTGCAGTGATAACTGATCGAGATGTGATTTGTGATTTGTGATTTGTGCCCATGGCTGGTTCGAGGCTGGTGGACGACATGTCAACTTTCGAACGGTGTTGCGTCGGAACTTAGTGTTCACAAGAAATAAGTGGGCATCTTCACACAAATGAAGTAACCGCTCAGCGTTACCATTACGAGAGCCTACACCATGTTGGCCGCCCAGATGCAGCTCATCAGTGGACAACATTCCAAGTACAGCGTTCAGCTCCCCAGCAAACATTGCAGTATATGTGTTTCTTCTGTGGTGAAGAAGCTCGTTCAGTGAGCGAGAGAAGTCGTCTTTTACGGAATCATCGCTACGGTTTGTGAAAGCGAAGACAGTGATGATAAACAGACACCTATTAGGCCCGCGGGATTTCAAAGCTTTGAACGAGACGGCCAGTCGGACCACACACACACACTATACACGTTAGATAGATGTGGGAAACACATCAGCTACTGTGCCGCAATACATAGAAAAAAAGAGAGAACAAAATGCAACACGTGCGAGCCAGCTGAGCTACCGGTAACGGATGGGCATCGAAG
>CALYDF020007119.1:0-12768 GCA_944474145.2 Dicrocoelium dendriticum | reverse complement strand
TATATTCCACTCATTAGGAAAAGAGGGTTAAGGGCACAGCCTCCATGAATAGATACCGCAGGCAAGTACCTACTCCAGAAACGGTCTAGATGCTGGCGAACCTACCAAGCAGCTCCATCAGCCAGTACCTATGATAGTTATCGAGAGAATAGGAATAAATATAAGCAACATCTCAGAACTGCTCGTCTCCAATACGAGCAGGGTTTAGCGGACTCGGCCGCGGCTAATCCCAAGAAGTTTTTTGCTTACGTTAAAAGACGCAGTGGGGCAAAATTGTCTATACCAGCTTTATTGCGAGCAGACGGGACCCCTGCGCAAACTGACTATGACACGGCTTGTATACTGAGTGATCAGTATACGTGGTCTTTGCTCGGGAGACCTCTTTACCGCAGGTTGAATTGGTTTCAAGAGTTCCAGAGTATTCTTGCTTAGCTGAATTTAGCATAACGGAGACTCAGGTCTTCGAGCTACTGCAAGGCATTAATCCCTCTAAAGCTTCCGGTCCTGATTCAATTCATCCGAATCTGTTGCATGAACTGGCCACTTAGCTGAGTGGTCCGCTCACGTGCGTATTTTCAATATCGCTGGACAGCTGCAGCCTACCTTCGGAATGGAAGGAGGCAATCATCTGTCCGATTTTTAAGGGCGGTGACAGCGCTCTACCCGCGAACTACCGGCCTGTCAGTTTGACAAGCGTAGTAGTCAAATTGTTCGAGAAGCTGATAAGGGATTCAGTGGAGAACCACCTGAATCGATTCAACCTTCTCAGTGTTGCACAACATGGATTCCGCAAAGGATTTTCATGTCAGACTAATTTACTTGTAGCTCGTGAAAGCTGGGCCGAAGCGGTAGACAGTGGCCACGCTGTAGACGTGCTATTCGTAGATTTCTCGAAAGCTTTTGACACTGTTCCACATCTTCGGCTCTCACTAAAGTTGAGATCCTACGGGATATCTGGTCGCGCCCTTCAATGGGTGTCTGCCTTCCTTGAGGGGAGGGAACAGTGCGTACGGGTGGGGCGTAGCCTTTCGCTCAGGCAAGCTGTCCTTAGTGGCGTTCCGCAGGGCTCGGTATTGGGGCCATTGTTGTTCGTGATCTATGTAAATGACTTGCCGGGAGAGTTAGGGGTGTCATCATTAATGTTTGCTGACGACCTTAAGCTCTGGAATATTGTGGATATCCCGGGGGGTCCTGAGGCAATTCAGCGTGCCTTGGATAGACTCTGGGAATGGTCTATCTTATGGTTGATGCCCATAAAAAGGGCCAAGTGCTCTGTTCTCCGAATCGGAGCCGCTAATCCTCCCACCCGATATGTTCTCGGCGGCGGTGAACTCCCTGTTGTCACTCACCAGGTTGATTTAGGAGTCGTACACGCATCAGCACTTCATTCTGGAGACAACTGGAAGAAGGCTGCTTGTCGAGGGTTTCGTATGATGTGGTTTATCCGCCGCTCTTTCGGAATCTTAACGGCCAAGTTGTTTGTGAAGCTATTTTCGGCATTCGTCCGACCCCACCTGGAATATTGTATTCAGGCTTGTCCACCATGTCTTAACCGAGACAAAATGGACTTGGAGAGGGTGTTACGAGTGGGCACTCGGTTAGTGCAGGGTCTACGGGGACAGACGTATCCTGAACGCTTGCTCAGTTTGGGGATGTACTCCATGCACTACCGAAGGATAAGAGGGGACCTGATTCTCACTTATCGTATTTTGACGGGTAAGATTGGCCCGGACTTGTCAGGGCGTTTTAGTCCCGCTACGTTACCTAGTCTCCGCGGTCACCCACTGAAACTGCATAAACCACGGTCTGATAGGATTAGGACGGAAACTCGTCTATCGCGCCGAGTTATAGATCGCTGGAATTCTCTTCCAGATCACGTGGTTAGGGAACCTACGGTTAAGGGTTTTGCGCGCCAGCTCGATGCTCTTGGGTGGCAACAGCAAACCTTTCCTTTTTCCTAGCTGACTCACCTTCATTTTTCATTTCTTTTTTTATTGACTCAAATATCTTGGTATTCCATTTGCTTAGCTCTTACCACTTTCTCTTTGGCCTCCTGCGTTTACTTTTTTCTCTTTCTTACTTCACGCAACCGACCCAGCAGGGACTGCTAGGGCAGGATACGTGGGCATTAATTGGTTGGACAGGGTGTGATGCGGTCTTTGTTTTAGGTCCATCAGTATTTCAAAGTTCGCCAACTCCTGGTTCAATGACCCGCCGAAGAAGGAACACTCACGGGATCTATCCTATCGTTCCAGTCCCGCTTGAACTTGAACTTGAACTTAAACGATGCGATCATACCTCATGCTATGATACTTGCTTCTTTTGCTGCTACAGCAAACAAAATTGAAATTGTTCCGATGCATAAATGAGGTAAAAAGCGAATAGAATTCATCAAAGCTATGAAACGAATGCCCAACAAAGGTGCTCCTGAAGTCAGCCTCCATGGTTGCAATCCGAAATAACAGCTAAATACGACCTTTTTCATTTGACCTCACTTAAAGTAGCAACTAACATCATGTGCAGAAATATTAGCCGTTTTTTGGAAAATACCAGACATAGTCGTATTTTATGCCGTAAAATTGAGGCCACTTATTTTTACATTGCCCATATTTCTTGCAGTTCTATGGTTGCCACTACGTGACACCTAACACATCAGTCAGCAGAAAATTGGGACGCAACTTGACTGCGAATAACGGAGCAAAAAACGTTCCACAAGAAACATAGCCAGTTACAACTTGCCATTCAATGGATTGGCGGCAGTGTTTCAGGACGTGGTGGGTTTTCGCCTGGCAAACGTTTTCCCTATAAAAAGCCACAAATGTCCGTTTAACAGCACTGCAACGTAGCGAATGTGACTCGCCACCGAATAAAGTCACAGCTCATACCTTCACACTGGCAGCTCAATTAGAATCATCATATTGGATAGCTTGCTCTTCAATTATCGTCCAACGGATCACTCAGGATTCTCAATCTCTTATTAGTCGAGGTATGGCTGCGATATATGGCAGAGCGATTATGTCCAAACAAATGGATTCCGATCCCACTACAACCAAATCGTTGTTTCGCATGTTCACTATTGCACAGTTCCAAGCATGGACATGCGAACAATTTTCTACTGTCACTACAGGTCCCATAAAATGTCTGTACAGCTGTAGATACCTGATCATGTCTCAATTGGCGTGCCTCGCGTAGTCGAAAATAAAATATTTATTTATTTATTTATTTATAATAGGTGAACGGATATGGTCACGAAATACGAACATGTGGTTACCATGTTAGCAACAATACCTCGGTGAACATTTGGTGCTAGCTTCTAAAATGGAAGCAGAAAATTTGATATAAACTTCTTAGGGAACCAACCCTATGTTTTAAATAAATTAAAACTTTGGTTAAAGTTGATTAATAACCTACTAGGTTGTGATGTGATTTTGTCTACTTGGAAAATGTTATTGTACACGACAACGAGGCTGTTGTTTGATGCCATTGCTGCGTGATTAGGCGAAACCGAATGAATAATTTTTGAACTGCTATATTGAGGTGCAACATGTTACTAACTTATAAGGTTCACGTTACAACAGCTAGGGAACTAAAGATTTCAACTCCATATTTAAGGCATTTTCTTATAGCATGCATAAAATAAGCGCTATTTTGTAACCCGAAGAACTGACCGTTTACCGGGTTTCAAAAATTGCTTCCATTTGTATGTTGAAAACGCCGTCGGCACTGTATGCGGTTAAACCTTACACGTAAAAATGGGGAGTTACTCAATGCCCCGTATATTAAGAAGGAACGTCTTGTGATGTAATGGAAAGTTAACCAAAAGCGTTATCATTATACTGTCTATCTTCATTGCATTGCTCAAATGTAATACGCACAAGATTCGTCGTACGGTGTTGTTGTCCACAAAGAGATAAAAGTTGTCGATGGAGGAATAAACTGAAGGTAACCAACGCATATATGAAAATTGTTTAATATTGATGAGGTTGTACTTGGTATGTGTAACAAAGGGAAACACGCTTTCCAAGTAGTGCGAAATATGAAGCACATCCTTGGTAACGAAATCGTAGCAGTAAAAGTTGCAAAATTGACAGAAACGAGACAACAGTCCAGTTCATTAATAATTAGTAACAACTGAATAGACCCTTTTGACACTAGTTACTAAATAACTTATTTTGGTGTGCATTTAAGGTAGTATTTTTTGACCATGACACGTGTGGTTTAGATTTATTTGTATCTCATTTTATTTGAAGAGACTTGGTCTTGTAACGTTATGTGCTACTGTAGATTTGTTTTGCGCTACATTTCAGCTCCTTTGATACTGTATTTCTTTAGTCACACTTACCAGGTAATCCAGTTAGTGCTTGTTTGCTACATATGTATTCATTTTCGTTAAGCCACTTAGAGAAAATTAATAATTAAACATGTTTCGGTTTCGTAGCACCGTTTGCCGTGCAGCAAAATGAATGACCTATGGCTTCAGCTACGAAATAGCGCTTGGTTCTCCGCTGCTAAGTGACAAAAGAGTAAAAGTATTCGTAACATATGTTACTTA
The DNA here is from genome assembly GCA_944474145.2 of Dicrocoelium dendriticum. Classification (NCBI taxonomy): domain Eukaryota; kingdom Metazoa; phylum Platyhelminthes; class Trematoda; order Plagiorchiida; family Dicrocoeliidae; genus Dicrocoelium; species Dicrocoelium dendriticum. Next base: position 8,216 of record CALYDF020007119.1, on the reverse strand, counting down.
TGGTTGTTAACGCAATGCAATCACCTGAGAACGTTATCTACTACTCTGAAAATAACAGGGACCACGATCAAATGGGCGCTAAATTAAGGAAGCTTGTTACCAAATCTCAGGTACCTTTGTCTTTTGCTCGTCACCTGCTGGGGCTCGTGCAACCGTGATTGTTATTCCTGTCAAACAATTACCGGAGGTTGATCTGAGCTCCATGGATCTTCTGCCTACGGAATGTTGCACTGGGCACTGATCATCACGTAGATCTACTGAGAGACCTACAGCGTGCATGCGCTGCTCGTTCGCTCGCAGCAGATGACACTGGGGACTATCCATTGCATATTGACGAATTTAACCATTTCAATGCATCAAAGAAATACACATGACCGACTTTCTGCTTTGCCATCAAACCAGTTGTCACAAAGCCATCCTTTTTTGGTGTTTATGGTGGAACCACGACGCTCAATGATGTGGTCGATTTTTATACGACACAAGTTATGATATCCGTTTTTTTAAAGTAACGGATTATTCCTCCTGAAAGCCGTTATCTGTGATACACCTGCACGCCTACGTGAAGCGTCAGAAGGAACACCCAGGTTATTACAACTGTGAAAGACGCACCCACCTTGGTAAGTATATGTGCCGCAAGGCGACACCTAAAAACGGCTTGCACAATGCGGGCCAACGTATCGTGCGAAGGAATGCCAACCAAGCGCTGCCTTTCAGAGGTTTGAAGGTAATTTTGGATAGACATTTTAACTGAATTTATGCAGTCGATAGGTTTGGGTGTACTGCGCTGCTTGATCAAAAACTGGCTCACTTCGCCGGTGGAGAGTGGACTTAACTGCAAACGGAGCGAGGGGTTTTAGCCATCGAAAGCTAATGTGACGTTAGAGTTTCTTAAACCTTCTTGGATAGCCGTCTTACACGGACTTAGGCCGACCGCCAATAATTAGAAGAGGTGGCCGAGTTCACAAAATGTGTCACAACAGCGCTGCTAGATGCAATAGACCTACCGGACTACTCATTTCTCCTGACCGCCAGGGATTAAAAGGTGTGGCCAGCACCACTTAAGGTGTCACAGGAATGCTGCTGGGTACAACAGGGCTACTGGACCACTCTCGCTGACCGGCAGTAAGAATAAGGTGTGTCCACCTCACATTTCGACCACGGCAACAGTGAATCTGGCGCAATGGAAGTGTTGTTCGAGTCTATGCAAAGTGCTCACTCTAAATTTGAGGACATGATTGGGTTGTCGCGCCAACACGGTGAATCGCTGAGGTCAGGGCTAAATTCTATGATATAGCAGCGGTATGTGGTAGATAATAAACGTAGTTGTTGAAGAATGCCATTATGAGCATTTTATCTGGAAGCCTTCGGAGGGGCCTTAGTAAGACAGGTGTACGAGAAGTTGTTTACAAGGAAGTTTAAACCTAGGGAAAGGTGTATGCACACGACGGCACGAAAAGGACTTACGAATGGCTGTTTCACCCTAGGCAAAGTGAGCAGCCATGAGTAACGGAGGTTTACTTGCGAAACGGTCTACACGGACTAACACTAAGGATGTAGTTTTACTGTCAAACAGGACAATATCACGCGTTCATAGAGCCACTCACAGCTTGCAATGCGATAAGCCCCAACCCGTAACCACCAGCTTTCTGGTAGCGTGAGTTACCATCGGGGGAAGCATGCCGCAACGACAGCAGAGTGTGACCTTAAAAAGCACCGTTTTATCGTTAACATTAAAGTGTATGAAGGCAACTCGGTTAGCGTAATATTGACTCACATGCAAAAGGCGCACGCACATTGCTTCTCGTCGCCGTCGTACCATGCACATATTTGCAGCTAGAGCACATCACCAAATCAACGGCGTTCTTGCTCGCTATTTGTCCATCTTCGGTGTCACAAATTCTTCATAGGTTTCGTTCTGGCGTGCGTGTAGGCTATTCATGGCCCTGGCGCGTTTATTCGCCGCTTTGCATGATGCAGAAGTAATGGTGTAGCTGCTTCGGAAATTCAACTGGTACGCTTCGGCGGATAGCTGCTGTGATTCCAACACTGAACGATAGCGAATGTCTCCTGGTACTTGCCTTGGGACGGTCAAGCTGTAGTATGGCGTCAGGCTGATCAAAGTATTCAGGAAGACATAGTTCCATATTATAACAAGCTCTGCCAACGTAGTATAGTTTTCAGGCTACCGCGGTAGAAGTGCTCCGCCTAAACCAAAGCGGCTGTACCCAGACTCCTCATGATAACCAGTATTTCACCGAACAACCTGTTGGCGCCGGTCAACGTTTCCACGCTTGTCTCCACCACCGGCGGGGAGGCTGAGGTAGATAGCATTTGTTGAAGTTCCTGCGAGGAAGTTTCGCAGTCAGGGATAGGAAGCCGACGGTCGCTCTTTGGCCACCGGCTTCTGTGCATGAGCAACGTTACATAGGCGGTACTCATACCAGCGAACAGCACACTGTACACACATGACATATCCCACTGCCTACCAAACGAACAACCGCGCATCATTGCATTACCCGGCACAATGATGAGCTTGCGATCTCCCATCCCTAAACCTGCATGCTTGGTGCATTCAAGTCGTCCTGACATCACCGTCTCCAAAGAAATGTGACGTATAAATATGCGAGTACTTTAAGAAAGCAGACAATAAGCCAGCTCTTTCACGTACCTTGTGTCCGGAGCAGTTCGTGCATTCGACGTCGTCCACTTGGGTACCGACCTGGACCAACGCGAATTTGCCTCGCATGCGCTTTAAACAACCGCCACAAATAGTTGCATTAGGGATGTTCTCCCGCTTAAGCCTACCTTTAGATGCTTAAGCCTGTTCCCCACTCTCTTTGTGATGAACGCACCCAACCTGCGTACTTTGCGCAATCTGTGGTACGCCAAATTCCCTACGAAAGGCAAGCACACATGACAGACTTACATGAAAGCCTTTTTGTTTCTAACCCTATTGCTCTATGCAGCATCTTAAACTGTAAATCGGTTCTGGTGTGCACTAATCTGTGCATCCAGTGCGTTAAAAACTGGTATCCTTTTTCACATTTGGCAGGGACTAGTACCAGCGTACAGTGTCCCGAGGAAAGGAAACCGCCATAATGCTATTAGGCCCGTGGATCCACTAACATAATGTTTATTTGCCCAGGCACTTATACATCACTATGTTCTTCACTGAGTGGATGGTTGGCAACCTTTCTGACATCGCACAAACAACCTCCAGGTAACTCCCTGCATTGTCTTTGGGCACCAACGCGTAGAACACGTCGAAGCCAACGCCGAAACCGGCAAGTACCATACAGTGTCAAAGAATGCACCCATCAAAGCGCACCTGATGTGTGGCATCTGCCAGAAGCGCATCCCCATATATCATCACTACGGAAGTAACCCATGCAAGAATGAAAAATAGGAATCGCACCTGCCACCTATGCCTTTCCATATGCACGGCGCCATTCTTACGCAACAATGCTGCGACCGTGTTTACGTCGTATCTCTTAGATGAGCCACTTAAACGAAGCCGGATGCAAAAGCTGTCCTGTCGAATTACTCGCTTGTTATACATTTCCAATACAAAGCCTCGCAAATCATCGGTAGTACGGAACGATTGCATCAAATGGAACACCGGCCTCTTCTCTTAGGAGATCAGGCGCCGATTACTAACATATAACCTTGGAGTCTCCAGTTGGATAGTATGAGTATGCACCAGCTTATGCCTACCTATCTCATAATAGATGCATGTAACCTTGATGGCTATACTCGCCTCAAAACCCAGGCTGACATACCTATAACACATTCTGTACTCGTGACACAACATTCGCACTTACTGACTGCTACTTTTCCTATTACAATGCACACAACGATGTTGTACGCATTTAAACCGTATCCCTTCGGGTAGTCATTACCTGACCTCCGCTTATATGGCGCTGCCGTTACAACGTCAGATTTGTAAAAACTAGTTACCGCCTGCACTGGAAACCGCTTGAAAGCTTCTACGAATTCTTCAAATGCCTTACAATATTCGCGAAAAATAGCGCGGAATGCAGCAGTGTCATCTACAGCCGTCGCAGCCGTTACAGCGAAAGCTTGTGAGTTGTCAACGTGATGTGTCGCGGACCTGTATGTTCCAGTCTCCGGCTCAAATGGTTGAGGCCCTGTCGACCATTGTGTACACTTCCTCTGCTCAGTTTACAGTTGTAGTAAGTAAATAAATAAATACTTTATTCTCGACTATGCGAGGCACGCCTATGGAGGCATGATCAGATATGTACAACTGTACAAATATTTTATGGCAACTGTGACAGTAACAGTAGAAAATTGGTCGTATGTCCATTATAAAATAGATAAATAGATAGTTTATTCTCAGTTTCATAGAGACGCACCAACTTAGGCGTGATCAAGGTTTAAAAACTGTTGTGTATCACGATGATACATCGGGTTCAATCGTGTGTAGTTGAAACGGTGTCGGGAAGCGTTGATATGTGAATCTAGTCGACTTGCCAGTATGTAGTTGTGGGCTGTGACTTTATTCAGTGACGAGTCACATCCGCCAAGTCGCAGTGTTGTTAAACAGACATTTGTGGCTTTTTATATGGAGAACGCTTGCCAGGCGAAAACCCACCACGTCCTGCAACACTGCCGTAAAGCATTTTGAACATTAATGTTGAACTGGCAAAGCCGCTTGACAACTGGTTTCACCTTCGGCTTTTCGCGGGGTAATGGCTTCTAATTTCCTCTGTTAGTTGGACTGGTATTTTGATCTGGGTCGCCATGATTTTTGAGGTCGGTGGAGGAGAGGGACATCGCGATTATTCTTCTTGTTGTATGTCCAGGTGAGCAAAGGGTTCAATTTTTCCACTGTCCAGATTTTTCAGATGTATAATGTATGGTAGCATGAGGATATGTCCAGTGCTCCATACTGGACAAGGGTTATGGTGATTGTAGGTCGGTCCTTGTGGAGTTTTACCATCCTTCATGTCAGTCCTTGTGGGTTGTTACGTCCGTCTTGGGCCAAAACTGTTCCTCAGTCCAATCCCAGATCTCCAAGAAGTCCCGGACCTCAGGGAAAAGGGAAAGTGAGGGACAACCGAGAGAAGACCGCAAGAACAGGCATGGAGTTGAATATTGTTAATGTCTTGTGTTATAACCTTTGGGCTTGAGACAAATGCATGTACACTGTGCAACAATAATTATGCTGAAAATGCCTTTTGAGTATCCTATAGAATCATTAGCCGTATATGTGGATTGCTATCGCCTGCGTAGAGACAAGAGCGTTGCACCAGTAAGTAAAGTACGAGTATCCGTTTGATATGAGTCGATAGTTGCGTGGGGATAGAGCAAAGAGAGTCAGAATGTTAGTAGTGATTGTCAGGTGCATGAACAGTACGTAGTTAGTGTAATCCGAGAGGGGGGTATAATAAGCGAAAATAAATAGGTTGCTGCGAGAGAGTCTTAAAGATCAATTGGCGGCAGGGCAGCGGAGGGACTGGATGCAGATATACTAAAGGAGTAAAGGTTATTGAGGTACAGGGTGGCTACTAACAAGCACTGGATCATCGCATATGCATGGGACCAATGGCCATTAGCTACTTTTGATGAGAGATGCCGAATTTATGACAACCGACAGATGGTGACGCTAGGAGTGTCTCAGTCGCCAGATGCAGCTATTTCAATCAGACGCTTTGTCACTAGTGTATGCCTAAAGGGTCGATGAGTGTATCTATAGGCCAGTGAAGGTAAGTGATAGAGCAAAAGAGCAGCTAAGCTGTGACGCAAACAATCCAAGAGAATGAACGTTGTAAGAGGCAGCGCGCTCCGGATATCCGCAAAGTTAGATGGGAGCTATAGTGACTAGCTGCTGCTAAGCGGAGATAGTGGCTCTAGAAGAGATTGAATAAGTAGCTGCTGTAGCCTTGTCATTAAGACGTTTGACCAATACTGGATACCTACAGTTTCGATAAAGAAATCGACATGCGAGCGAAGCTTAAGAGAGACCGACGGCAGAAGCGAATGAAGGTTGGAGAGTCAATGGGTGGATCCTTGTAATCTACATGGAGCCAACAGTCACTAGCTGTTGTCAAGTGGAGTTGACGCGAGTAAGACGAACGACAAATATCTGCGCGCTAGGAGAGAGAAGAGTGACCAGTAACAGAGTTTAGACTAAGCCTTCAGTTACTAGTGGATCCTACGGTGGCACTTAATAGGTCAACAAACCATCTGAGCAGTGACACAAGCAATCCAAGAGAAAGAACATTGTAAGAAAAGAACAACTCCTACGGAGCTCCGGATATACGCAGAGTTAAATGGAAGCTATGGCGACTAGCTGCTGCTAAGCAGAGATAGTGGCTCTAGAAAGGAATGAATCAGTGGCTGGTGCAGCCATAGCATTAAGACGTTTGTCCACTATTGGATGCCTACAGTTCCGATAAAGAAGTCAACATGCGAGCGATGTTTAAGACAGATATACGGCAGAAAAAATGTAGGCTGGTGAGTATAGGAGTGGCTCCTTGCAAGCTACTTGGAGCCAGCAATGCCTAGCTATTGTCAAGAAGAGTTGACCAGGGTAGGATAACGGCGCGCTAGGAGGGAGATGAATGGCCAGCATTGGAGTTACTAGTGGTTACTAGTGGATCCTACGGTGGCACATAATAGGTCAGCAAACCATCTTAGCTGTTACGCGAGCAATCCAAGAGAATGAATATTGCAAGAAAGGAGCGACTCCTACAGAGCTCCGGGTATCCGCAGAGTTAAATAGAAGCTATGGCAGCTAGCTGCTGCTAAGCATAGATAGTGGCTCTAGAAAAGAATGAGTCAGTGGCGGGTGTATCCATGTTATTAAGACGTTTGCCCAATACTGGATACCTACAGTTTCGATGAAGAAATCAACATGCGAACGAAGCTTAAGAGAGACAGACGGAAAAAGAGAATGAAGGTTGGAGAGTCAGGGAGTGACTACTTGTAGGCTACATGGAGTCAACAATGACTAGCTGCTGTCTGGAGGAGTTGATGCGAGTGGGACGTACGACACATAACGGCGCGCAAGGAGAGAAAAGAGTGACCAGCAAGAGAGTCTGGGCTAAGCCTTCAGTTACTAGTGGATCCTACGGTGGCACTTAATAGGTCAACAAAACCGGTGAGCTGTGACGCAGGCAATCCAAGAGGATGGACATTGTTAGAAAGGAGCGAATTTTGCAGAGCTCCGGATATCCGCAGAGTTAAATGGAAGCTATGGCGACTAGCTGCTGCTAAGCAGAGATAGTGGCTTTGGAAAAGAATGAATCAGTGGCTGCTGTAGCCATATCATTAAGACGTTTGTCCATTATTGGATACCTGCAGTTTCGATGAAGAAGTCAACAGGCGAGCGAGGTTTAAGTGAGACAGACGGAAGAGGAAAATGAAGGCTGGAGAGTCAAGGAGTGGCTCGTTTTAAGCTACATGGAGCCAACAATGACTAGCTATTGTCAAGAAAATTTGACGCAAATAAGATGAACGTTGGATAATGGCGCGCTAGGAGAGAGATGAAAGGTCAGCATTGGAGTTCGGATTAAGCCTTCAGTTACTAGTGGATCCTACGGTGGCACTTAATAGGTCAACAAACCATTGAGCTGTGAAGCAAACAATCCAAGTGAATGAACATTGTAAGAAAGGAGCGAGCTCCGGATATCCGCAAAGTTAAATGGGGGCTGTGGCGACTGGCTGCTTTTAAGCAGTGGTAGTGGCTCTGGAAAAGAATTAATCAGTGGCTGGTGTAGCCATATCATTAAGACGTTTGACCATTACTGGATACCTACAGTTTCGATAAAGAAATCAACATGCTAGCGAAGATTAAGAGAGCCAGATGGCAAAAGAAAGTGAAGGTTGGAGAGTCAGGGATTGGCTACTTGTAAGCTACATGTAGTCAACAATGACTAGCTGCTGTCAAGAGGAGTTGATGCGAGTGGGACGTACGACATATAACGGCGTGCTAGGAGAGAGAAGAGTGACCAGCAATAGAGTTTGGGCTAAGCCTTCAGTTACTAGCGGATCCTACGGGAACACATAATAGGTCAACAAACCAGGTGAGTTGTGACGCAAGCAATCCAAGAGAATGAACATTGTAAGGAAGGAGCGACTCCTACAGATCTCCGGATATCCGCAGAGTTAAATGAAAGCTATGGCGACTAGCTTCTACTAAGCAGAGATAGTGGCTCTAGAAAATAATGAATTAGTGGCTGGTGTAGCCA
>CALYDF020007118.1:0-12760 GCA_944474145.2 Dicrocoelium dendriticum | reverse complement strand
AACACGCCCACATATTTGATTAGTGACATGCCACTATTCCTAAATATTTTTTCCGCTTTTTCTCATGCTTCACTCACCTGACCCGCACTGTGTACACAACATAATCGGACTAGTTCCCCATCAACATGCTCCACATTAGTGATCTGATTTCTAACTCTACATCTCGCATTTTGTGGACATAGACTTTGTACAACCTTTGGGCCACATGGGCCCACACTGCTGTCTCTAACTGTGTTACTCCCGCACCTAGTGCAGCTAATCATGCTATCATGTACAATATTGCAATATGCTGATCATGCCCAAAAGGCGTGCCTCGCTTTGTCGAGCATAAACTAGTTCTTTGTTTATTTATTTATAATCTAAGCACAACCGAGTTGCTGGGCCTTTGTTTCCACTAGCACGACTGAAGACGACCAAGAAGAAGAGGATGGCCAAATAATCCGTTTCTGTTGTACATCCTTTATCATTTTGTCTAACTGTGCCCGGTAGTGGATAGGCACACGTATACATTGCTCTCGTACCAGTTGCTGCAGAATTGTATCTATTTGATTTTGTCACAACTCGACCCTACCAGGGCAGCCGCGGTTAACATTCAATCCGTCAAAAATTTAACTTATTAACTGTGCGAGTCTGTCCTTGCTGTCCAAACCCACCTCAACGAACTTCGGTAGTTGAGCCGACCGCTAGGTATCCGAATGATTTGGACCATCTACGGTTACTTGCATACAAGGTAGACGCTAGATATTGTGAGTTTGGTAGGCAAGCTTATGTATTTTAACATCGATAATAACACCTTGTGCGTCGAGAAAATTAATATCCAGTATTGCCTCCCAACTTATCGGTACCAAAATAAAATCACACGTAACGCTAAATGAGCTACAGTTGAGCTGTCGACGAAACTTGCCGTGACTTAGAATCCGCGAGTCATCAGCCGTGGTCAACTGGTTGTTGGTTACGCCATCTGCCACTTTGCAACTGTGATCAATAATTATTCCGAAAACCCGACCAGTGGCACTTGTATCAATAAGTGTCCTGGAATGGTGCCCGCCTGTTATGTCAGCGAGGGTAGAAGGTGACATACTGGCTTTACAAGTACCTAGGCACAAGCATAACACAGTAATTGGCGTAGGCTTACCAGTGTTCCTTTAAGGCCTAACGGGTATGGCCGCATCGTTGAGCTCTTGTGCCAAATCTACAAAAATATAGGAAGCATCCACTAACGCTCGAGTATGGCAACCGCTAAATTTGTTGAGCAACACGAGTAACATGGACTTACTAGGCGCTGCGTGTGTTCAAAGTCAGTAGATCTCGTTGTACCTGTGGATGCAGTAGCTCTACTTCATCGTAGATTTGTGGGACACTAATGTCTGCTACGAGCGACTGCGGAGGCTCTTGGTGAACTTTCGAAAGTATAACTAAATAAATAATTAAAGCTATAGCTCTGGACTTACTAGATGTTTTGCCCGGAAGAGTTAGGTCAAAATTTACACAAGCTTAATAAACGTGAATGGCGAGTGATCCCGTAGGAGACGGTTTAGTTTCCTTGTTTGCAATTACCAAGGCACGGGATATTTTATGTGTACAGTTGAAGAGGCTTATGCGCACATTGTATTTCATCTGACTTCATTCAGCGATCTTTAACTTCTTGATATTATTAGTAGCAGGTAGATTCACAGAAAGCTGGGTTAAATTCTCCATGAAGTTTAAGACAATTTCATTGGGCTATTTTGGCACCCCCTAAAAACAGACAATTGTCACAACAGGCAAAATTTTCCCTACCAATGTTTTCCTTATTTCTGTAAAATATTAAGCTTCTTACCATGTTCCCATGGCGTACGGCGCCACGCGCATTTTGTGAATACGTACATTCACCTTTTGTTCATACCTTAAATAAGGTGCCTTGATGAGTTCGAAAAGAGCATATTTCGTTATTTAACTTTTTGTTCGTTAAAGTTCTTGCAGCCATGTACACACATATCCAAAACGTTACAGCAGTTCATTCATAAGAAACAAATGTTCTCACCATTCTTACTTATTGCGACTAAGCTTTTGTTGGCTATCGCACATTAAACTGCATTCGTATGTTTATGTTTGTATTTAAGAAACTTAAGGCTAGGAATACCATAACTTAGTACATTTTAATTTTTTGGTTGGGGTGCTTGATAGATTGACTAATGGGACGACAACAAACACCAGCTCACTTTATCACCTAGTTGTAGCATATGACTGTGAGATTACCACAACGACATACTACCTTGATAACCCATGATCAAAGGAGTGTTTGCGGGAGCAACTTTTAAGGTATAAAGCTGAAGTTAAAAATGCTGTCTAAACGGTATCGTCTGCTGGATAAATTGCAAGGAATACACTCAAGGTAAAAACCTGAAAGTAGTTTTACTCGGATCCACAGGCATAACACCGGCATATGGTAGGGTGATTCAGATTCATTGTTCACAATGAAGAATATAAAGTAGGTCACCATCTAGAGGAAGGGAACCAAAATTTTATAGAATGTGGAAATTTGATGAAAGCTACACAATTTCTGGAAGTATGTAGCCCTAAAGCAAGTTCTATCAATCAGCTTCTTAACCTGGGTGCGACCTACGTAAAACAACCCTTGGCAATAAAACGCCCCAAATCGTTCTTGTACAAATTAGCTGATATAAGCGTGGGGCCACCAACGTAAATTTTCATCGCTTTGTTATTGTCATTTTCTCAAGCAATTGGACTGCCTTAGGGCAGCCGCAATTTCCTGCTTACAGATATTATTAGTAGTAACATAGCGCCACTCGAAATAGATATTTTATGAAACGGTTGATCCAGCGGAGAACGAGGGTCATCACGCATTATTGAGCAAGCCTGCCTATGGATTTTGTTCAAAATCCATGTAGGCAATGCGTTGCTTCACCTATGTGTCAGCTGTATCTGAAACGGGGTAACGCGTATTTAATAGCAATAGATTACCGCTCTTATACCCAGCTTGTTGTTGGACCACGGCCTAGCCTCCGTTAGAAAACATGTCTAGTCGGTGGCACGGAATACCTAATGAAGATTGAGTTACCACGAGTTAAAAAGCGCTTGCTTGTTAACTCCCTTGTGGTAGCAGGGGAAGACGTACAATATTAAGCATATACGTAAGCTATCGGCCTCAGCATTTATTGAGCAAACGCACGGTTGTGCATTGATAGGGTTTAAACAGAATTAATTGCTGACAAGTAGACTGTCTGCAACAGGGCGTAGCTGTTGTAATTGGTAGGAAACTAAAACAGCACTCACTAGTATACCGCCTCCCTTGCTCCATGTTATACAACCTTGTCTTGAAGGCTTAATTAATACACCCTAATTAGCCCAGCTTAGGCACCGAAGTGCTGGGAACCGTGGGCAATACCAAATTTTATGAAATATCTAAGATAAGGAAAGAAACCACTGCGTTTAGAAGAGTGTTTAATGGTTCGCAAAACCGACGAGTATGATAACTATGTAGGTATTCCAGACAGCTGTACAGTTCACAAATTTTAGGGCAATTATTTATAACTTTTCTGTTATTGCTGAGGTTGCGCAAGTAACAGCAGGAGCGATAAGGGTCACACATTATTTAGATACACCAATATAACGTCGCAGCGCAAACTTCACTGGCGCTTGCTTAAATCTGCTAAAGATTTCATCCTTTGCTGCTGGGATAATGGATCAACAGCCTTATCAAGGCTAAAATGCAAAGCCTATGAATTCACGCAAGTAAAGCGTGAAAACGGGGTCTAAACATAGCAACAACAAAAAAGGTTTTGCATATTGTTGGACCCTGCGAGGTTGCACTTATGCTAACAATTGGGTTGTGTCCAGATGTGGTTCAGTAACGTTGGTTGTCCTGTAGTTCAGGTGATGTAGTGTTTCATCAACAAGAGTTCCGAATCCAGACAAGGTAGAAGTAGAGATGAAGCAAGTTAACTAAAGAAATAAATAGTTTATTCGTTCGGTAGGCATTCTCCCTATAAAAACCCCGAAGACCCGTTTAACAACACTTTCACGTAGCGCATTTGACTTGCCACTAAAGAAGGACACTGCATCTTCCCGTTCGGAAACATATGCTGCGCTTCACGGACGGCAATCCGTTCCAGCATTTTCTTTGTCTATTTCTACGATGGCAAAGGCAGTAACTAAGCTCACGAATGTCGTCACACTTCACAAGCACACACACCATGTCCACTGCTACACACATACATAGGTACAGACAATCAACTACATTATTTTACTGATTAACTTGCTATATTTTATTAAATAACTAGACATTCCTGTCTGTATTACCATGCTCATGCCTACGCATGCATGCCCCTGTCGGCCGGGAATAAAGCATAATTTGTATGGCCGACCCCAGGGACATGGGAAAGAGCAGTCACTTTTGCAACCTTTGACCTTGGCTGACTAGATAGCTCTGCCGCGTAAAAATTGCATGGTGGACGGAGTATGCAAAGCATAGAGATGCTAAGCCGACCGCTACCATAAAATGAATTCTTTGGCTCGTTGAAAGCGTCGTATGGACTGAGGATGGAGTCGCTTATAATGCCGCTCAAAGAAAGCTTAATCGCTGCCTGCACACAGACTTCAGACATAATGCAGATGTGCCGAAATAACTTTGCTCGTCTCTTGAATAACCGTTCGGAGCTGGACTGGCCTATTTTGAAAGGCCTGAAGCAGCAGGCGGTAAAGCTGAGTCTAGCACACAAGTCAGTAATAAGCATCTACTCAGCTGCAAAACAGTACGTGCATCGGTGCCGACGGCATCCCACCTGAAGTATTAAAACACGGCAGACCCACCTTTGTGACTGCACTGCACCACAAAGTGCCACGCCGGTGGATTTAGAAGGAGGTTCATCCTAAGCTTAAGGATGCGGGTCGTTGCCACTGTATAAGGGCAAAAGAAACAAGCAATGTGCTATGAATCACCGTGGTATGAACATGCTGAGTTGATCATACACGTTGATCGCGCGAAACGTGCTCAACCGTTTTGTCAGTCAGGCTATGGAGAATGACGTGGTGGGAAGCAATGTAGTTTCCGTTCGGGTCGTAGCACCATCGATTTGCCTTTTGCAGCTCTCAGTTGCAACAGAGATATCTAGAACGACGCCAGTCGTCGTAATCGTGGTTTGTTGAGTTAATCAAAGCATTTGATACAGTAAAGTGCAAGGCATTATGGCTGGGGTTAGGTAACTTTGGTTCTCCGAGTAATGTTGTAAGTTTAATGCCATGTTTGCTAAGTGGAATGCAGGCAAGTGTGCAGCTAAGCGAAAAGACCACTGATGCATTTGCAGTTGCCTCTGGTGTGAATAAGTGCTATGCCTTGGCTCCTTCCGTGTTATGCTTTTTCTGCATGCCATGATGTCTTGTGATTTTTATGCAGCTTGTGCTCACGGTGTTCCTGTTGAGTACCGTATGGGTGGTGGATTGCTGAACATCCGTGGTTTTAGTGCCAGAATCTTAGTCTGTGAGACAACTATCCGTATTTTGTCGTTTGCTAAAGACTGTGCGTTGTTTGTACACAATGCGAATGAGCTGCAGCACTTGACTACCGCACTGGTTTCGACAGCGGCCAACTTCCAGCTCATCAGTAACACAAGCAAAACTGTTTGTCACTTTCAGCCTTCACCGGAGGTGCAATCTACAATAGTGTCGCGAATCCACTTTGGTGCTGTAGTATTGGAAACTACCGCTTCTGCTACCGTGCCGTGTGGTTTCGACTGATAAGCGGATACCTAGTGAGCTGCTTCTCCGCTTTTGGTAGGCAGTAGCGGCATCCGGAAACTTAAGTACATACCGCGGAGTGACCACCAGCTTGCCGTCAGCACGAAGCCGCTTGTCTACAAATTCATGATGTTGTCCGTTCTTCTATACGACAATGTAACTCGAACGCTGTAGCTGCGAGATGTGCGATATCTCAAGTGCTTCCATCAACGGTGTCTGCGACGGATTCATCGCAATGGTTGGTGAGACAGATTTGCAGAAAGGAAGCGTTTTGCGGAAGTACAGCGTATGCAGGAGACTGCGTTTATTGCTGCGAAATCTAAAATGGCTCGGTCCTGTGTGGCGTATGGCTTCGACACGGATACAGATGCAGCTATTTTATGATCGGCTGAATGTAAAGAATAAGCATGTAAGGTAACCGTGGCTTCATTACCAGGGCATGATCAAAGTGAGCCTACCATGCCACAAAACATCGAAAATAAAATTTTATTTATTTATTTTATTAGCACGTTGCAACGTTATTTTCAGATCATAGAAATCAAAGCTGGTTGATCGGCGTGCAATGCGCGGCCTAATAACGAAGGCAGCTGCCGGAAGTGCCAGAGGAAGCCCTCGTACTTGTGGAGAAGTAACAGCAGGTGCGGAGGCGACCGGCGTCGATGCACGGTACTCCAACAACGACGTGCACTTGATACTGTAGCACATGCGGTCATGATTTCGTGTGTCAGACAGGCCTAGTGCGCTACGCGAACATCTACCCAAAACCCACAACAAATACCTGGAATGCTGCTAATTAGGTAGGCAGGACCGGGGTAGTTTTAGCCTGCACGCGGCATTCAATATACTACCCGCGTGCCTGCATGTTGAGTTTCCTAATTTCTGGTGGTTAGCTTCCTGTCTTGGCTTAATGCATATTGTTCACTTTATTTTAACGTCCACGGCGGATGATCCTGCCAACAATGTAGGCCGAGCCGGCGTTGACACGTATGCCGCATTTCGTCTAAAATCGGCATGTCTGCGTGTTGAGGTTCTTTATTTTAGGTGATTGGTGCGCTATATTTTGTTATTGCTTACTGTAATATGGCAGTTAGTCGTCTGTCCGTATACGCTGCTTATTCCTTACACACGTCATTTAAGCAGATTGGTTTTAACTACGTTAACTTTTCGCGTCAAAGGCCTTTTCAATATTTCTTTTTCTGACATCCTGAACTTATCGTGGATTGGTTGATAACCAACGCCTTTCAATGGTTCATTTATGTGAGTTAGGTTGGCCTATCCGTATGCTTTAGTCGATGATTACTATTTGACATTCTCTTGTTTTGCCATCCCCGGTGTGACTGCGCTTGATGTGCATGTTGACAAGGTGCCTACATCTCTAACACCTTCCACCTAGATAACTGGCTCCATGAGACTGTGGAGCGTTGCTAGGTGAAGCGGCACCTGTCTTTTTGGCCTGCTAGGCTCGAAAAGTTGTTCCGCCCAACGTTAAGCGGACTACGGTCCAACCACCGCCTGGTATGCGCTTGATTCCTCTAATACAGCGTGCTTGTGCTTGCCTGTGACGGAGTGTAAGCGGGCTCCGTTGATGAAACTTGTCTATCGTACGCGGGCCCTGCCGGTCTTAATTCTTCTTGTTTACACTATGGATGGGATTTGTGAAAATAGCTGTGCTTGGTGCCCGCAAGCTATCCGTTGTCTCTTTTTGTAGGCGTTCGCTTCCTGTGGTTGTAGCTCTAGAGGCCACAGTGACATGAAAATTCTTAACCGGTTTCCGCCAACTATGTTCACCAATGAACCCCTTAACGCTGCTCTTTAATGCTTGAACATAATTGTGAACATTTGTGGTCTAAACAATTGCACATATTTTTGTTAGACGCCTAAAACTCGTTTGACATTTCCAATATTTAAACATGTAAGTAATAGAACATAATGGTACATGCACTGATTTGTATATATAATTATTGTGTATATTTACTCTTTGCATTAAAGGATAAGTATTTATTTGAGGTAGCACTATTGTATTTGCAAATTTAAGTATACTGTTGTACGTATTGGAATAATTTCAAAATGTATATTTTTCTAAATATATACTTTTTGTAAAACTGTATTACATCAATATATTTACAAAGCGATACAATTGTATAAATGTTTTTATTTCTCTACCTCCGTGTGTACGCACATACTTAACCCTATAAACTTAGGTTTTTATGTTTGACTGCAAAGGTTGACTGCATTGGCGTAAATTTCGGGTTCTTTTTGTATGCCTAAGGAATCATATAAGGTAACAGCTTGTAAGCAAGCAACTTTCAGTGTTTTAATACATTACCATATAGCACTGCATGGAGTCACGTTATAGGCGTGAGTTAATAGGCAACTTCAGCAATTTGAATGCTAAGTAATAACCACAAACCATTTGTTAATACAGCAAATCCTCCTTTTGCTTAGGTATACTGAACTCGAACTCATTGTACGGATGGTAATCCGTATGCAATTGAACATAATGTTATGATGCCTTTGCTTTACTGCTGGTACCATAGTAAGTTTTTAAGTTTTTCATTCAAATTTTTCCGGTTTAGAATAGTTGAACATTAACGTTAACATAGTGGCGATTTTGAAGGTAATTGTGATCGAGGTTGACTTTTGGTTCGGAATGGGCTTTTGGATCTAAACAGTGGTAGGTCTGATGTTTTACTAGTAAGCGCCGCTATTTGCGCTCCTAGCTCCAATACTTTTGTACTGCAGGTAGACTGAATCTAAGTACTTTGGGTCTTGGATACCCAAATAGAGTCGGCAATGTCAGCTACCAGGGAAAGAGACGCATCACTTGCAAATGGCGGGTTACGTAGGTTACGTGGCAGGCGACGAAATCAACACGGGATAAGAAAATTGTCGCCTGCGGAGGAAGGCTAATTTAATGTCTGCACCTTGTGCAGAAGCTAAGAAGATTTCGATCGCCTGGCTCGGTATCATTTAGCAGTTGTGTAGTGTGAGCTTATTATGCTACACACAATCGCTTTAAAACGAAGGAGTTAAGAACTTCGTATGTCTTCTTATAATAAGTGAGCCCTAAAGTGTCTTCGAGCTCATGGACGACATGCAAAGAAAGTACTCTAACGACGCAGTGAAATATGATACTATCATACTTAGCGCCAAGCACTGAAGAGTGGATTCTAGCTGAGTAAACCAAAACTTAGGATCATGCTCTCGGAAAGCCGTGTTAAGAAGAAAGCATCACTGACCTGGCCGTCTGAATCTGGGTGAATAACTTGTACAGCAAAAATTTGTTAAACCGGAAAAGCTGAAGCCGGCAAGCATGCAAAATAGAAACTGAACGAAGTGAAGGAATATGGGGGCGGAGATTATAAGATAATACAGTAACAGATTCACTAATTTTTGCGTGGTCACCAATCATTGCGCATCTATCATGCGCTATTTAGCTGGTAGGCTGCTAGCCGACCATCAGACAGCGCAATAAAGAACACGCAAACTAAACTATTTAAAATGATTTATTGATTGTATTGAAAGCTATCTGCTGCTAAAATTAGGGCGCCAGGTGATGCCTAGCTAGGAAAGATGTAATCGTGTGTCCTTGGCGTGGACGTGTATTGTTCGCCTTCGGGTAACGAAATTCACCGAGGGAGGTTGTATTGGAGTTTTAAGAAATCGGAAAAATTGCTAATAGGTAAACCAAATAATTCCATAATACATGTGTAACTACAATTTTAGAAGGTTTTACGACAATTTAACAGTCATAAGTGGGAATCTCCAGGTCGTTAAAGGAAATTGGCTCTAACAAATCTACTTCCGTTATCCCCGCACGTTTTCATAAACCGTGCTTACTTTGCCCAAATAAATCCCTTGGCACCTACGTCAAAAAATCTACTAGCGAAGTAGCAACCAGTAGCTCCACCAGACTTCATGATCAGCGCTTATCAAGACTTTACATACATCAGAAGTGGCATCATCCTCGCCACTGGGAAAATCCCTGTTGAAGGTGCCGCGCGCCTTCATAACCAGTATTTAGTAGGTTCATGTAGATTCATTAATAGCATCATTCTCTTTACCATCCAAGCAAATGACATAGCCTTTAGTGGTGACTCGACAAGAATGCCTTGCATAAGTTTTTTAACGCCACTGATACATGTTCTAAGTGGGCATACGGCTGCTCACTATTTTATTCTGTGTATGCTACTTCCTGAATTTATTTCGCCGCATGAGCACTGAAAGTTCGCAATACTAAGAAAAACTGGCAACCAATGTAACACGAACATCTGTACCCATACGGAATATTCATATTGTCAAGGGAATTGTGTCAAACGCTCTTCAAGCTTTACGTGCAAACCCTGCGGAATAGTTAATTGTAACCTGCGCCTCAGACACATTTGAAATTAAAACTCATAAATGTAAAGCCCCTGCCAACACAAGCTTATGAACTAAGCACTTTTTGTTCCCATAGACCTCACTTACGAACTGGTAAGCAAATCGTAAGTTTGTTACTAGCGTCTTGCGATGAGCTTACCCTTTCATCTGCCAATACTCGTAAGGCGCTTTTGCACGTCCGATCAGCTGTTTTACTCACCAGTTCTATGTACGCGTAACCCCCTGGCACTAAAAGACGCGGGCTAGTATCTCTGATCCGGGACTAGCACACTTTACGCTTTCCATTAAATTAAGCCTTAACTGCCGCAGCGTACGTCAGGACCACGTCACAAGCAAATTAGGACCCTGCAAATACCGTTTATACAAAATACTGTAGCTGCAGGTTGTAGGTGGTTTTAGTAAAATGCGTCAACATTAGGGCCAAAAGCTTGTCAAAAATGATACCAGCCAACCTGGAAAAAGCGCCGCAGGGATGATCAGTTTTGCCTTAAGTGCATACATTACTACTTGCTTTATTACAACGGATGAATATTCAAGATATTCAAAGCCCCTAACTGTCTTCTCAAGCGTGCACCTTTCCTGATCAAATTCCACAAATAAGGTACTCTAAAAGGAGACGCTAAGGGTCAACTGCAAATAAGTGGCACAACACAGCCACTTAGTTCCGTTGCATACGTTTTTGTCAGCGGTGTATCGTAGCGCACAGTGTACAGCCAAATTTTTACCGCGGCGCTAACCGCCGTTCCTGTGTAACCAGCGAACGCTAAACACTTTTTGAAAGGCCATGGATGTGAAAGGAAATGGAGGTTAATCCATTAGAGTAACTTAAGCCTACGGTTTTTCCTGCGAATGATCAATAAGTCGTGCGCACCGGAGAATTTGATACTTGCTTCAACTTTTCGGCATATAGCCACAAAATCATGCTTGGTTGTCGCGTCCAGATAAGCAGCCTGTATAGACACAAGCGGGCGTATCTAAAAGCGGACGCAGAGGTTTAACTAGCGCGTACCAGCTTGCTTATATTCTTTGTAGCCTGAAGCCAGCACCAAGCACCGCTAAACCGTTAACGGTATCTGCTGGCAGCAATAAACTGCGTTCTGGCGGCAATCGCAGGCGCTTGTATACCTCACTGAGATGGCGCATGCTTGCAGTCAGGCTGCTAAATTTTTTCTTAAGCTCTGCAGCAATATAATGCCGCAGAGGTAGCCGGGGAATTCCTAAACGTACCTCCCATGCACTTTATTGTGTCCATCCTTTTAGACATTTCGGCTGTTTGTCCGTTATGTAAACGTTCCTGGCGGTCTGCAAGAAGCGCAATTATAGGTTGACATGCCGAGGCTTCGTTCAAGCATTTTCAGTTGCATATCAGCCTGTTTCTTGGCACCTGCCGTAGGTGGAACTGCAAAGTACATAACTGAACGTTAGAAGGATATCATGGTGTACCTCTTTTCCGTTCAGGGGTTACGTTTATAGGCAAGCTTGCAAAACCTGCTCTTCCAAAGGGACTCCATGGCGCCTTAGGATTGAACGAACGGTGAAGAAACGTCTTCACTACTAATAACGATTTCCGTGGCTGATATTGTTTGTTCTTTCTCTTCATCGTTGTTTCTGTTCATCGTTGGCACTAGCCGGTCGCCATCGGCGATCAACCGGGTAACGTTCCGACTAAGATTAACAAAATGAGATTTAAATCAAGGCTTTCGAGTACATCTAGAAAGCAAACTCTTCTGCACAGTGTTGGCAGTCTAGGCTAAGCTACGCCTTTTGGGGTTTGCTCGTTTCAATAATCTAGCATATTGGTAGTCGTCTGACGTTCACCTAGTAAAGCGCTTTGAAGTATCGGCATGTGGTAAATCTTCCACTTTAACTTCTGAGCCATCCACACGTAAAACAGGCTCAAAAGCATGATAAGGTATTGTGGGCTAATATACGGCTCACCCATTTGCGCGGAGCAATGTACAGCTTAGTAACAGTACGGGGAAGATGAAGTCATAAATATGGTAACAGCACCCTAGCTCACGTGCTTTTAGCAAAGGAATTTGCTTCATTGGAGGCTATCATATGGGTTTCTAACCCCTGATCCGCGGATACAGCACTAAATTAGTTGTTAATAGCAATCCGAATAATCGAACAGGGCGAATTTTTCTCAGTTCCACTGTGCAGTAGCGCTGGTGCAAACAACTACGAGAACCTTTGTTAGGCCACTTAAGGAACCTACAGGAAGACGTCTCCGCAAACGGCGTTTGTATGTCTGTTGTCAAGACAAGATGTAGGACCAGGTGCGAAAAGTTTGCCAACAGCACCTTACTATTAACGTTCTAAATAATTATGCGTACTCGCAATATAACCGGTGCAAAATTTTCTAAGCACGTAACCCAAAATCAAACGTAGCAACAATGGAAACGGGACAAGTTCAACCGGAGAACAATTTGCACGAAAAAAGCAGAACGGCATTTCAAAATGGCGGCTGTAGTAGAGAAGAAAGTGAGCATAATACCGAACATCGAATAACTAAAGCAAGAATATAATTCTGTTACTTATATTACTACGAAAATGACTACATATCTGAAAAGCATAGAATAATAGAAAGTGTTACCTGGCAGTTTAGTTTACAAAATCGTGCGCTGCTTACCATTTGCTCTAG